>BQNB010019612.1:0-59133 GCA_026074375.1 Tanacetum coccineum | reverse complement strand
CGTCCCAACGCAATTCTTTTTTCCCGAATCATACCAAAAAAGGAAATATCCAGGAAAAAATTAGCCAAAACAAACAACCCAAAAATAGCCTAAAATCTGGCCCAAAGTAAAAAAAATAGAAAACGGACCCTCACCTTTTAACTATTTACGATTTTCTTACACAAAAATTTCCGTAAAAAAAATTACAAAACCGTCCCAAAAAAAGAAAATATTCGGGAAAAAATTAGCCCGTCCCAACGCAATTTTTTCCCCCGAATCATACAAAAAAGAAAATATTAAAAATTAGCCCCGCCATAACGCATCGCCCAAAAAAAACCCCCGAAACGTAAAAAGAATTATTCGGGAAAAAATTAGCCCCGCCGCAACGCGCGGGTTCTTTTGCTTGTTGTAGTCAATTGGCTACATTAGAAATGTAGCTAATATATTCCCGATAAACACATATATGAACCCATAAAATTAATAAATTATTCAAATGATAATCTCAAAAAAAAAGTATTACAATTACCAAGTGAATTATTGAAAGCCATTAGCAACTTTGCACTATGTACCTAAAAGACAAAACGTGTTAAACATGAAATTTTTTGCCTCCGCGTTGTAGCGGAACAAAATTATATATTTATGACGAAATGAACTTCTTTTATAGATTGATTATAATCATGTATATTTAATTGAATGATTAACATGTAATAAAAAAAAAATTAGAACGGCTTGTTAGTTGTTAGTGGTTCAGGTCTAACAGTGACATTCAATTGGGCAGTATGTTGTACCCTGAACCCGCTTGCACTTTCTCCTATTCCGCCTGAAGGGGTAAAGTCCCTGGTGGGACTCGAACTCGAGACCTCCTCTAGCCAAACATCCACTCCCCAAGCCCCTAAAAAAAATTAATTACTAAAAAAAAGACTAATAATGCAAAGTCGGAGAACTAACATGTAATAAAGTCTAAACACCAAAGAATAATAGTGTATAAAATGTAAAATAAAATAACCATCAAGGAAGAATAATGTAATTTCTATTTAATAAGGACTAATAATGTAAAATCGAATGAATAACTTAATAAAAGTAACTATCAAAGAGTAATAATTTATGTTATTAGGAAAATCTAAGGACTAACGTGTTGGTCTCCTTGAATATGATATATGGTTCATCAAGTTAAACTAATCATATTCCAAAACAACAAAATACATGTTTTAAACAAATATATGAGAGATAATAAGATTAGCTTAAAACAACACACGATATACTTTTCAACGTATAAATTCTTATTAAAATGAATAGAGAATCTATGACATATTTTGCTTGTGAAATAGCAAAAGTAGTTGAATGACAATTTGGTGATCTCCTCTATAACTTAAACTCAAACCTAAGTATCAAGTTTAAGTACAAACTTTGCAACCAACACTTAAGCTTCAGCTTCAGTGGTTCTATAGTTTGATTCGAGAAGTAAATAGCCCTTGAATGTGTTTCACATCAATTGCAAGAGATAACTATTTACTATCATACAATATTTCTTTTATACTCAAGGAATTAGGGTTTACAATGAGGTTTCTTGTACACATGTCAAACATTAGATAGGTGGTTGAGATCCAATTTAATGCTGTCATGCTTTAAGGTACAAGGAAACGTCATTTGAGGAATATTGTTGTACTTCTTTAGCAACTTTAGAAGTAGTCATTTCAAATGAGATATGCTTTATTCTTTTTGATATAAATCATATCTTTTTCTCGCCTTATAAACCTTCTAGAAGTGAAACATTTCATTTCAGCTTCTGAGAGGAGATCTGTAGGAAACTAGAAGGGGGGGTTGAATAGTTTACTAGTTAATTATCCGTTTTAAAATTTTGCTTATAAAATGGTTTGATTCGAGTTGTATGTCAATCAATCAACAATATGAATCACAACTAAACTATCTAATTTAATGAACTAAATAAACAATAACAATATAAAGAGATAAGGAAAGAAACGATCAAACCAAGACACCAAAATTTATAATGGTTTGGCTACGAAGCACCACTTCGCCCTACTCCACTCCTCGAGTACTCCACTCGAGATTTTACTATGTCAACAAGCTCCCTTTAGGCGGAGAAAATAGTTTACACGTCGCTTACTTTCTTTTTCGACACTAAGCTAGATGTCGAGTCCTAATCTTAGCTAGAACCAATCTAAGACTTCACAAAGTCTTTACACACTCATAAGATATAAACTCTTGGATTGACACACAATCCAACACCAATATACAATCTACACACTTGGATCTACACCTGATCCAATTAATACAACAACACAAAATAGAATGTTTGTGATCTTGAAGAAGAGGTGATCTAGAGAGGAGGAAAAAGATCACATATAACAATACATTTCTTATATGAAAAAGACGCTTGTTCTTCTCTTGCACATTGATTAGAAAGAATGGAGAAGAGAAATTAATCACTTGAAACAAGATCCAAGAATATGTAGAATCAAGACAAGTGGTTTGAAAAGAAAGAAAAAAGAGTGAGAAAAGACTATTGATAAAATTCGTGCAAGAGTGAGTTTTTTCCAGATGGGTAGGCCCAATTATTATAAGAAAACAAAAAGAAGTCGTTACAAACTGCTATGCGGTCCCAGGCGGTCCCTAATTATATTAGGTCCGCCAAGAGCCTAAAAAAAGGGGCCGCCCGTATAGATCCCGCTCCCTCCTTTTTGTCTTTTAGTGTGGAAGGTGTTATCTGTTTTGGAACCTTCCATTTTGGGGGAAAAATTTGATTTCAAATTTAATATTTTAATAAAACATTTCTTTTATGAATAAATAGTATTTTGTGGTATAATATTTTTTATAAATACACTTTTGCATAAAAATGTAAGGTTTAAGAAAATACTTTCTTGAATCACTAATCATGTTTACATGATATGTTTAACCATACCTTAAGTGATTAATCTTAGAAATAGAATTTTACGATTAGTAATTTATAAACGTTTAATTTTATCATAAACGTTTTTACATTTTGTTATTATCAAAACATCGAGAGGTCGAAAAATATAAATAACGTTTTTAGACATTATTTGTATTACAATCTCCCCTTTTTTGATGAAAGACAAAATCAACCTCTTTAGTAAAAAAACAGAAGTTTATAAATTACTAATGATTAATTCATTTCTCACCATATTTGTCGAATCCAAAAAGGTTGATCATCAAATGTAGTAGAGAGAAAGAAATCGACGATTGAATACTCCCCCTTGATGTAAGCTCCCCTTGTATCGGGCAAACCAAAATGATCGATCTTACGATAATTTGTTTGCTACAAACAATAGTTAGAAGACAAGTGCAAACCAAGACATAGCACGACAAACATCTCAAGAGTATCATCCACACTTAGAAACTCATAAAAGAAGTGCATTCGAATATCCTAGAAAGGATCAAATATAGCCTAATAGGAAAAAAACAATATAAGATGATACAACGATAAGATTAATCCTAACCTAAACATAACATAATTAGATCGCATCTAATAAAAGTAAGCAGTAGAGGATTCTCAGTACTTCATGAGAATGATAACCCAAAAGGTAATGCAATATATTAATTTGAGCAAATTTAATCAAGTGGAGTGATAAATAAAAATTGAAAATGAGAAGACAGGTCTATCATTAAGGTGATAGACAACGTGTATTGGGGTATGAGACGGGGACAAGGAAATTGAATGAAAATTAATTTCTTTCTTAATGAGTTGGAAGTGTGGGTTGTGTACCAAGAACAATGACAATAAGCAAGCATGACACCCTACCTGCGCATTAAGTAGAAAGTAGAACAATGGTGAGGTGAAGATGGTGGTCTGTAGGTGAGTTTGAGAAATCGATTGGAGTGTGGAGATGTGTGGGAGTTGATTAATAATATCGATCTCTTTGTGGGTAGTTCATAGGTGGTGAGATAGAGTGAGGAGTGTTTCTTGTCAGGTGTGATGGTAGCGTCATAAAAGACAAGTAAAGTGATGATTTTGGAAGATGTGTCTTATGCTTCCATACTTGACGAACCGACATTCTTGGTTTTCTAAAAATGTTTGGGTGATGATTTGAGCAAGACATTTAGGTGTAGGAAGAAGAAATATGAGGAAGATGGTGATGATGAAGAAGATTGATGATTTAAATAATGAGAAATATGAAAAGAAATGGCAAAGCATGGTGTTGGAGATGAGGATTGAAGAAATTATGTGTTCAAAGAGGGAAATTCCAGCAAGAGTCTAGGACTAGGTTGGTCAAAGATACAGAAAAAGAGAAACAATCGAAATTTCTATTCCCTCCTGTTGGCGGTCCCATATCGTGGGGCGGTCCCTGATTGATAAGGGAGCCGCCTGATTAATAATGGGGCCGTTTTCTGGAGAGAACAGACTTTTCCCAGTTTTCTCCCTAAAAAATTATCGCATCTTATTCCAGTCAAAAATCAAGTAAATCTAAATTAACAATGCATCAATCATTAATTCTTAAGCACGATAACGCAATTTCAATAAGTCTTACGAAAAGTTCACAAGGGAAGTCAAGCATATTAACACGATTGTTAACAAGTAAGCATAAAGGATGAAAAAGAATTTAAAAAGATCACTCTAATAATTCGGAAGTCATCATTCATTATTCCTAGTCCTAATATATTAAAAGACATAATGTATTAGTTAAGAGAGATAATAACACTAATAATAGTTTCTTAAAAGTTATGCCGACATCTTTACTTCTTTTTTCCTCCCATCATGTTCTTGAGAGCTTATCCAATTGACCTTAACCCGTCTCGGTGAACATTTCATTGTTGATTTTAAAGAGTTATAGTTTCGGATAGAAAGATGTTCAAGTCATGACTTTCATGAGAAGGGTTTTGACGGACTCTAGAAGCAACTTAATGAAGAATGAGACTTTTGAGGGAGAGAGAGGAATTGGAGTGAAATGATTCATTATCATTTTCATCAACTATATGATCAAGTGGACGAGATGAGGAAGGATGATTTTGAGTGGTGGAGGAGGAGCTAGCATTTTGAGTCAACGGGTCTTTCATGACGTCGATCCGCTCGTGTCTTTCGCTTGTAATGAGGAGCGAGCTGATGCATGGTTTGATCATGTGAGAGATAATGATCAAAAACTAGCTCAGGAAAGACGGACACGACATATTTGAATAACCTAGTTAAGAGCATTCCATAAGGTAAGAGTTCCTTTGGTTTGAATCGAGTCTTTTCCATTCTTTTGAGAATGAAAAATGCTAGGTTATAAGGAGTGGATGTCTCAATGCAATAAAGCATGTGACAAAGACAAGCGGAGACATGATCTCTATGTCCTCCTAGACAAATGGCGTTTTTACGAATAATATCAACCCAAGGTTTCATATGAGTTTGAATCTCTCGGGTTAAAAAAAAATTTCACCTACGACAATGGTTTTCTTATTTTTGGTACGAGTCTCTTGACCTTGTCGAGGAACTTGAATAAGAGTCTTAATGACTCTTGGAGAACAGAGTTTGTTTTATAAAAGACCTCTACTTGGAACACTTACTGAAATATGGTCAAGAGACCACATTTCGGTGTTAGAGGCCTGACCTTTGAATGGGATTTTCAGAATTTGACCGAATTCCTCAAGAGTGAGGGAGAATGACTTATTTTGAATGACGAGGTTGACAACAAATTGACCCTCGGGATTATAGGTAAACGTGAGTTGACAATAAAACTCAAGATCAAAGCAAGGTATAATTTGTTCGTTAATGTCTAACAAACAATCAAAGCCGATTGACTCAAACTTAGCACGAATATGACTCATATTTTCAAAGTTTGGACTTACAATACTTCCCTCGTGAAAGTACCATTTTTCAAGATTTGCCATTGTGTTTAGCAAGGGTTGATTAAATTCATTTGATATTAGGGGTATGTAGTTTCGTGTCTTTTGAATATCTAGACCGGTAGCTCGAGGCATTGTTACCTAGAAAGACACAAACAAGACCATATTTTAATCGCTTATACTTGTATTGATGTTTTGAGTTCATGCTTAGTGTGTGCCTATATGCAACAAATGTAGAGTAACGATTAACTCAGCCTAACCATAAAATCCTAAGAGTTAACCCAAACACTCCTTAATTTGATTTTGCTCATCCAAACAAGTCGAAAAATACATATGAATTATGTATCTTGAAATTTGTTCATGAGATCTTTATGCATGTGTTTGAAAACGTTTTTAGGTTGTATTGACAATGCATAACAACAATTTTAAATCAATTTTTCTACAAGCTCATTAATATGTGCAAATCCTATGTCTACAGGAAGCATATTAGTTGTACATTGTATTCTAGTATTTCTAATTGTACAAAATTAAAAGAAAAATGGAAAATCCCCAATTTAAAATTCAATTTTTGTGTTCAACATGAAACCCTAGAACTCAAATTGAAAAGAAAATAATTGAAAATGACTTTACAATTGATGATCTTTGTGATGATAGATAGATGTATTAGTGTTAATTTATCTTAATTGATGTATTAATAGGTTGAATTAAAGTTTTGGTGGGTTTTGGGTCGGGTTGTCGATGCAGCATCTAGGGGTGTTATATTTGTGTTTTGATTTTTTTTGTTTAAGTGTTCCATATTATGATCTGCTGATGGCGGTCCCAAATATATTGGGGGCCGCCTATATGGGGGCCGCTCTCAGTCAAGGTTTTTGGACTCGGTTTTTGACAAAATTTTTACGAAGAAGGGTGACATTTTAATTTGCATTTCACGAATTAAATATGCTTAAAGTACTTCGAATGAAGTTTTTAAGTTGTCACGACACGGAATGGAACACGGACTAGAATTGAGACAGAAGAAGGAGAAGCGGACTGATATGTTTTATGGAATGTGTTCCATCATATCTAAACCAAGACGTAGATAGTTAAACGATTCACGTTTAAGAGGTTTAGTAAGAATGTCGGCAATATTGTCGACGGACGGTACTTTTTCGATTGAGATATGTCCTTTTTGGACATTACCACGAAGAAAGTGGTGACGAATTTTGATGTGTTTGGTACGAGAATGTTGCACCGGGTTTTTGCTAAGGTCAATCGCGCCTTTGTTGTCGCACATGATGGGAACGTTGTCGAGTCGTACTTCGTAGTCGATGAGAGCTTGTTCATCCATAGTGCTTGTTGACATGCCTTTCCAGTGCTTACGTATTCGGCTTCGGTAGTGGATATAGCAAGAGCGGTTTGTTTCTTCGAGAACCAAGATGTCAAACAACATCCTACGAACGTACAAATACCGCTAGTGCTTGCTCTTTCGGTTCTACATAATCTCCGCGATGATCAAGTCGGCATATACTATTGGTTTCTATTGCCGGTCCACATTAGGATACCATAAATCCTAAGTGCGTCTAGTGCCTTTTCATGGTTCAGAGATACCTTAACGCTTTCAAGGTGGATAGAGATTTGGGCTCAATAGCAGCCGGGCACAAAGGCAGACATAAACATGATATCGGGAGGCCTATTGTCGTTTTAGGTCATAATAAACTCACCTATCATGCCTCGATACTTGGTACTATCTACCGACTCACACTCTTCATCTTTCGTGAGTTTAGTATCAGAGGACATGGGGGTTTTCATTGGTTTAGAATCTTCTAGACCAAATTTCTTAAGCATTTCTTTAATATACTTAGATTGATTAAAGAATATACCATCTTCCATTTGTTTAATTTGTAATCCAAGGAAAAAAGTTAAGTTTACCCATCATGCTCATCTCGAACTCGTCATGCATGATTTTGGCAAATTCATCACACATGTCTTGACAAGTCAAACCGAATATAATGTCATCACATATTTGAACCATGATTAGATTAAACTTTTTCTTATTAAGGTAAAAAAGAAGTGTTATCTACCATTCCCTATTTATCTTCATGTTTTAATAAGGAAAGCTATAGTTCAACCAAGCTTTGGGTGCTTGTTTAAGACCATATAAAGCTTTCTTTAATTTATAAACATGATTTGGTTTTTTGAAATCAATGAATCCAGGAGGTTGTTCCATGTATACCTCCTCATTGATAAAACCGTTCAAGAATGCACTTTTTACATCCATTTGGAATAGTTTAAAATCTAAGGCATAGATAAGCTCATACTTTTATTGAATCAAGGTCTAGCAACAGGGCATAAGTTTTCATCTTAAATCGATGCCATCTTGTTGGTTGTAGCCTTTGAGCAACTAAACTAGCCTTTTTTGAGAACAACAACGTTCTCATCTAACTTATTTCTAAACACCCACTTAGTCTCATAATTGTATATTTTTAGGTTGTTTGAACTAAACTCCAAATGTCGTATAGCAATTGATTGGTTTAATTTTATGAGCATGTCGATATCCAACTTTTATCTTCTAAAGCTTCATTCACATTCTTAGGTTCTATAGTTGATATAAAACAAAAGAAGTTACTTTGGTTTTGGGCATGAGACCTAAGGGTTCTTTGGTTAAGATTTCCTATGACATTCTCTAATGGATGGTTCCTAGATTCCTTAATGTTGACTATTTCATCAATTTCTAATGTTTCATCCACAACTGTCGTTTTTTTAGGTTTTTTTCTTTTCGGTGGACCTTAATTGCTTCTTCTTCATCTAAGTCATCATCTACCAAGGGTGATGTCTTAGAAGGTGGAGGAGTTTCATTGAATGTCATGTTAATTGATTCTTCGACTTTCCTAGTGTGTTTGTTTAGGATGATGTAGGCTTTACTATTTTGAGAATATCCTAAAAAGACACATTCGTATGGCTTTGGGTCAAACTTGGTAAGGTAGTCTATGGTGTTTAAAATGAAGCACTTGCTTCCAAACACTCTAAAATAATCTAACGTAGGTTCCCTAATGCTTTGTACTTGAGATGCTCAATAAAGTCATGCCTCCGGACACGTGTTCCGTCCAGGCCCCGTCTGGGGGTGTGACAGTATCTACGGCGTTACACAAAAACTTTTGTGGTAATGATTCCTCATTCAATATAGTTCTACTCATTTCTTGAAGTGTCCTATTTTTTCTTTCAACCACGCCATTTGATTGAGGAGTGCGTGGAGCCGAGAAGTTATGTGTAATACCATTGTCATTACAAAACTCTCAAAATTGTACCTCATTATTAAATTCTCTAACGTGGTTGGTTCTTATTGACACTATTAAACAACCTAATTGGTTTTGAATTTTCCTACTAAGTATTTCGAATTGATCAAAAGCTTCGGTTTTATCCTTAAGGAATCTAGTCCAAGTATACCTAGAGTAATCATCTACTATGACTAGGGTGTAGCGGTTTCCTCCGTAACTCCGTACGGCGGATGGACCGAAGAGATCCATTTGGAAAAGTTCTAAGCATCTAGTCGTTGAGACTATATTCTTAGCTTTGTGACTAGCGTGAGCTTGTTTTCCTATTTTGCAAGCATCACAAAAATATTGGTCAAACTTAAGTTTGGGTAGATTTCTAACTAATTCCTTAGAAGCCAACGATGGAATGAGACGCATATTTGCGTGACCTAATCTCCTATGCCACAATGTGGAATTTTCATCAATCGTTGCTAGACAAATTTGATCATTTGGCGTATTTCCTAATTTCATCACATATAAGCCTTTCTTTCTTATTCCTCTACCTATGACTCTACCGTCCTTAGTGATTTCACTATCATGTTCAGAGAAAGTTACTCTACACTTATTATCACATATTTGTCCTATACTTAGCAAGTTAAATCCTAAGTTATCAACATGTTCTACATTATCTATTTTGAGAGAGTCATTAGAAATCGTACCTTTGCCAATGATGTTACCGCGAAGATTACTACCAAAAATGACATTACCTCTATTGTATGCCTTGTAAGTGGAGAAGAGCTTTCGGTTACCCGTCATATGTTTAGAACATCCGCTATCCTTGATCCATTCGTCGGGCTCCAAGTCGACTCTAAGGCATATCTATTTATATAAGACAATAACTCAAACATTTGGTCCCCAATATCTCATGGGTCCAAAGTTGTTAGTGCCAAACATCCCTTGCATTTGATGCAATTGGTTGGGATGTGAGAATGGAAGACACATTTCCCATGGCATGTAACTTTGACGTGGAAAGTTGTTCCAAGTTACGGGAAAGCCATGAGGTTGGTTTTGTCGACCAACATGTCTTTTTGGTTGCGGTGTTTTAGGACGAGAATAATTATTATTGACTCTTCTAGGAGGTGGAGTTTTTGATCTAAAATTGGGTTTTGAAAATCCAACTCCGGGTTTTAACAATGGCTTATAGAATTGTTTAACTTCATTGTCACTAGCAACATGAATTTTGACTTTGTTTACAATTATGTGTTTTGGTCTAGGACCCAAAATAGATTTTTTAAAAGACACACTTTTCTCAGATCCAGGCGTTGCTGGTGGCGGTCCCATAAATATAAATCTCAACATGATAACATAGGAACACCTCTAAGGGTACGTTTGAAATCTAAAGATTGTCGCATTATTAAAATGTTAAAGTTTGATTTAAGGTTTAAAAATAATATCGCCGGAAGCGATTACAGGTCTTTAGAACATTGAACAACGTTGTTTAAACTGTACACAAAGGGGGATACTAGCTGTTTCATTGATTAAAATCGGCCATGCATAGCGACACCCAAATTGAAAGCAAAAGACATCCACAGCTAGCACCTGAGAAAAAATGCTAAAACGCGTCAACATAAAGTTGAGTGAATTCATTGGTTTGATTTAATATTAAAAGTGGACCACAAGGTTCAAAAGTACCACACGTGACAGTTATAATAGATACAACCTTCACATAAAAAGGAACTGTATTTAATGTTGCACTTAGCTCATGACACAAGATCAATTTAAAAAGGAAGCATTTATATCCTAATAGTATGCCACGCCCTATAGGTATCTAACCGAGTTCACCTATTGACATCTTCTGACATGGTATATATCCGTTTGTTCGGGACCTCCGAATCTAGTAAGCGCTACTTACCCGGATAGGGATAATTACTCTCAATAGATCTATTTACAACATTCGCGCACACTTAACCATTACGGTCGATTAAGCAATTGACGGTTCATAATAATTCGGGCATTAGTGGTCTATTCGCTACTTAGGCAACACGTAATCAGGAAAAGGAAACGTAAAGTAACCGTGTCCATAGTTTGAAAACAAGCAATGTTACTCACCCCAAAATAGTAAAGTAAAAGTAGTAAAACATGGGGCCATGAACTCACCTTATCAAAAATGAGCAAATGATAATCACGCAAGTAAAAGGTGATATAGAAATCTAGCCACGACCTAGAACAATAACGCGTCTCAGAAACACGGAAAGTATGCCAAGAATTGCACAATATGTTCATCACCAAAAGACATCCATGTATGTTTGCTTTAGTTTGATTAACAAGATACGATGAAATGAAATCATATAGTTTTTCTTTAAGTTTCGGCGTTTATCCAAAAGTTTCCATTTTTAGTAAGTTTCTATTTTAGGAAAGTTTTTAGTTTCGAGACGTTAATACCGTCTCCTATATTTGTTAACTTTCCACAAGTCAAAACGCACTAACTAGCCTTAATTACTTAACTTCTAAGTCCATTCCGCTAAATTCTTACCAAACTTACTATTTTTAATAACTTTATCGCTTTTCCCAAAATATGTTGACGGCGTCATTAAACAATACCAATAAATATATAAGTGTTACTTTATGTTTCGCTAATGTTTAAAAAGTCCAAAAATGTTTGAAAGTGTCCGAAAACCTGTTTTACTATTCATATAAGCAACTATTCAGTCGGTTTCGCCGAAAAATATTTCAAGTTTCATTTGGCCATGACTTGGTTGTTTTAAATCCGTTTTTAAAGTGTGATATATGAAAAACTATCTATTCGAAACGAGCTCTTCAAAAACTACTTTTACGCCTAATGAAAATATTTTTAAGTCGACCAAAACCTCAAAATAAATTTGGGACAGCAAACACTTTTTGTCAAAAACGCAACCAAAATCCACCCAAACTTCGCAATAGTGTCTAATCTAGCCTAATCTCTATTCACAACTAATCCACAACAAAACCACACCTAAATCTAACATAATCCCTTTATTTCTATTGTTGCAACACTCATCCCACTCTCATCTCACCAAGAACATAGTATTTAACTAGTGAAACAAATGGAACATCATTATTTATAAAATTTTGTTTTATAATCTTTCAAAAAAATTGAAACACAACATATGGATGTATGGATCTTGAACATATAAGAAGAACATAAGGAAAACCACAAGGAAAGATTCAAGATACTTACAAGAATGAAGAACAAGTAGTGAAATCACAAGATCTATACCCCAAAATACTAGATCTAGAAAAACCCCAAATAATAATCAAAACCCTAATTTCTAGATCTTGAATAAAACCCTTAAATCAAAGAACCAATGCTTCAAAACACCTTAGATGTTCTTAGAAATGAACTTGGAATGAGTGGATCTTGCTAGAAATCAAAGATATGAAAACCCTATAAGGGGTGTTTGTTGGCCGTGGACTAGAGAGGGGGAAAAGAGAGATGTGAAATTTTGATGAGGCTTAGAAAATGATATGAAACCCTAGTGTGTGTTATAATGGGGTATTTATAGGCCAAAGGAAGGTTTAGGGTTACATGGTTTTAAGTATTAAGTGACCAACACACACCAAAGGGGTGTGTGTGTGTGTGGTTCGGCCGAAACTAGGTCACAAAGGACCATCATGGTTCAAAATTTTGGTCAATGGCTCATATTATGTCACAAATTTGAATTTCCAAGTCAAAGGGTGGTGCATAAGTCCAAATGATCACATGTACAAGTCTTCCATAAGGATATGTGCATGAGAAATACCTCCTCATATGTCACTTTCATGCACACATGCATGAATATTTCAAAAGATGCTCTTGCATTTAATTTCAAGATTCATGGTGCATTTAGTTTAGGTTTAGGCGTCTAATATATGGAGGGGGAGGGATATGAACAAAAATTTTGGCTTAACAATATGAGATGGACGATAACTAGAGTTTACACGAAAAGATTTTGAGTTTCCGAGGTTCCGTTAGGTCAAAAACGGTTAGGTCAAAAACACGAAAAACGCAATTTAAACGTCAAAGCGTAAAAATAAATATCGGGAGAGAAACGTAAAATACAAAACACTTATAAAAGATAAAATAACTCATATAATATCTAAACTAATGAATATTTAAACTAATGAATATCCGATACCGGAACGCGTCTGATGACGTTTTTCAGATTTACGCGGGTGTACTTCCCGATAAACCGCCAGATTCAAACGTAACGTATAAAAGTCAAAAATAATTGTCGGAAAAGTTTAAAATATTAACCTAAAAATCTTAGGGTGTGACACATAGTCTTGAATTCAAAATAGATGAGGAGCTTCGTCCTTACATTGAGTTTAAGATTGGTCAATTCACCTTTAAACTAACCCCATCTCGACTCTCTCAAATCCTTCAAACTCCATACGCTCTATAAACCTTCTACACAAGCAAATGGTCGCTAAATTCTCTCGATGATCATCCCAAAAGCAATTTCTTTGGTCCTAAACATGACCTCGTCAAAAGGGCCATCACCATTCCTAGAACCAATCAAACTCAACTTCTAAGAGACCCCAACGAAATCTTCATTGACGACATTCGTCCCGATTTGAAAGGATGGGAACTTTTCTTTAGGGAAAATTTCTTTTGCTCTATTGACAAAAGAAACAAGGTAAATGCATGCACTGCATACATGCTTTACAACCTAACCATTGTAAGAAAGTTTAACTTCACTTCGATGATTATTTATCGCATGGAGGAAGTCATAAACAAACGCAAAGGTCCCATTCCATTTGCCATGCTTTTGACCTGCCTTTTCAATCACATCCTTGAAACAAACCCTTAAGCCATTGTCCCCCCTGCTAGGTTCACGTTCCATGAATATGTCATGGATCCTCTAGACATTTTAATGAATCCTAGCAAAGAAAAAGGAAAGAAAGTTACCTCTTCCTCGTTCATCTCCTCTTCCTCTTCATCATCTGATGACAATGAAGCACCATCTTTTCTCGAGTTCTATGATGAACTATCTGATAGTGAGGACCTAACTAAAGCCTAAAAAGAGAAGAGAGGAATCTTTAAATGCTTGAACCGCTATGTTGGCACCATCACCAAGTACCTAGAGAAGCAAAAAGGATTATGCTTATCTTATGCCTATATGTTCTTGTTGTATGTGATAATTTGCATCCTTGGTTATGAATTTCGTGTTAGGATATTGATGAATTGAAAACTTTGATCTATGTATGCTGAAACTTCGTACCCACTATATGTTGTTATGTTTTATGGATATTGTTATCGTATTAATGACATTTGGTAGATGATAATGATGGTTTGCATGATAATTTGTTTTGTGTTTTGGGTGAAAAATGATGTTCTGGTCGTTCTTGTTGAAAGCTGCGACCCACGGATCCACCATATGGTAGATCCGTACGTTGTTTTGGTGGATCCGTGGCTCACCTGGCCAGGCGCCAAAATTTGAATTTTCTTGATTTTTAACTTTTTCTACTTTATCTTATAACCATGCTATATGATACTATGTGGGATCTTAAACCTTAGGATATAACATGTTCTTCATATAATCCAAGTACCATTATACAATTCATATCCCCACTTTCTCCTTATAATCATCACCCTCAAAAACCATTTTCTTCACATTTTCTCCACATTTCTCATATACAACCTTGCTAGTTCATAAGCATGACTAGTTCATCCAAAAAAAATTCACCAAACTTTAAAAGAAAAACTACAAGAATGAGTGTCAAGTATCCAACTATGTCAATCTCACATCCTCAAGTGAGGAACAACCAAATGAAAGAACTTCTTCACCACCTCCTAGAAAGAAATCTCTTTTACCACCTCAAGCTTCATCAAAATCCATCTCTAGCAAAAGCACACACTACACCTCTTCATCATCACCAAGTGAGTATCCGAAACCAACTCACGTTGCACCTCCACCTAAACTTTGTTTTGTCATTCTGATAAAACAAGAACCTCAAGAACTCTCTTATGTGTCAACGATGGACAATTGGCCATCGGGCCCTTCTAATCCATCTTCACCACCACGTGTCTCACGACCACCTCCTGGTTTTCCAAATCCACCACCCGGATTTGAACCACTACCATCAACCCAACCATTGTTTGTTAACATTAACAACATTACACCTCAACTCTACAACAATGCACCTCCACTTGAAAACTTTCACAATCCACCACCAAATCTTAGAAATCAAGATTTTCCTAATCCTCCAAACATGTTAGATTTTGTTCATCCAAATGGCATGCCTCACCTCCACAACATGTTTTGCCAATGTTGTAGCACCACAAGGCATGAAATCCTAATGCTCCAAAACCGTGTCAACTACATGTTCTTATACATTCGACACCACCTCGGTCCTTTACCACACCCACATTACTTTCCGCACTAACCGCATGAAAATCTCACCTCACCTCTCGGATTATATGGTAAAATGACATTTATCCCAAGATTTAGGATTTTTAATTGTTTTCTTTAATTTTGTAGTTTAAGCTTATCATGTAATGGTTTTAACGCCAAATTTTATGTTTTATCCCTTATAATGGATTTAACATTATTTTCATTTATTGTGTTGATGATGGATGTTTATTGCATAAAATGTATATGTGTGCATTATTGATTGTCATATATATATTTGCTTTCCTACTAACTTTGTTTTGTAGCAACGCATCCATAGCTCGATTGCTTGGTGCCCCAAGAAAGGGGAAGCATACACCAAGGAGGAGCACTTGCAACTGTGTTGTTATTTTTTTTACTTTACATTCGTAACCAAGTGACGTAGCATTCGTTAAAAACAAGACTTGCAAGGACTGCCTCTACAACACTTTTTGGTTCGAAAAAAAGGGGAAGAAGATATGTAAACTCATCTACTAAATACTTATTTAGTAACTTTTAAATAAGCATGATTTTATATTTTGTCATCATCAAAAAGGGAGAGACTGTTAATACAAATATTCTCGCAAAAACGATATTTATATTTAATGATCTTCATGTTTTGATAATAACAAATATAATGTCATGCTACGTAAAAGTTTACGTAAACAAGTTATTTAGTCGAAAGTTTACTTGACGACGACAAATCACTAAAGGCATAAATATGGCATTATTAAACATAGTTAATGATCAAAGAAAAATATTATCATTTGCATAAACCTTTTCTAATCAAATGATTTAAGTTAACACATGATTAATTATAAGCTAGTTATATTAATCATGTAAGACAAAATAAGATTAACCATAAGTGGAAACAATCTTTCCAAATCTTCCCAAATCTGGAAAATCTTTCCTTATTGATGATAAGAAATATTTTGTACTAGAAGAATCTATTAAACTATTTTTAATAAGTACAAACAATATTTTGTATAGATTTGGGGTTAATCACAAAATGACAAATGTTGTCCCAGCTCCACCTATGGATCCACCAAATACACGAGACGGATCTAAGCAATGGTGGAACTGTGAGTCGCACGAATCATTTCCCTAGGACAGATTTGAATTTCAAAGGTTTGCCTATAAATAGAAATCTTAAGCTTTCATTTAAAAAAAACTATTGACAAATATTTTTACACACATATTTTATCTTTTGTATATTCTTTGATCAGTATACTTGTTACATAATCCATTACAAGTGATCAACTCATTCCACTCTTTAGTGAAGAACACTCAAGAAGACGTCAAGCTTCAAGTGTTATTAGTTTAGTTGTGTCATCACGTTTGTGATAATCATTCATATTGTATATCTTGCCAACAACCTAACTGTCCCCATAATGTTAAATGTACCATGGTTAACTTGTGACCATAAATTCAAGGTGGGGATTGTCAGTCCCAATCGATTTATCCATAACACTCGCGCTTACTACAATAGCAATTAACGATTCATGATTGGTAGGGACTTAAATGGCAAATGCCGTAACTTAGGCAATAATATTCAGACAATAATCTGGATAGCATACAATTTAAAAATACTTGTTTCTAATAGTAAAACAAGTAATGTTCAAAACTCATTGTTTTCATATATATATAGGTATTCAGTGGTCACAAATCATGTAGTAAGAAAATTAAGCTTTAGTAAAAATAGTCATGTAATGCTTATGTAGTAGAAATCAATGAGTTTACTTGGTAAAACAAGCATGCATTCTCATCCCAAAAACAGCTTATGAAAAGCATTAAAAGAGAAAAGGTGGGGCTATGAACTCACTGGGAAGCAATGGAGTAGTAAGTACTGAAGTTAGATCGTTAAATGTAGAAGTCAACCAAGAGCGTCAGAATTTCAAGTATGCCTAAGTTTCACCTAGAAAGAATGGTGACTTAGTACGGTAAACCACAACTCACACAATGACAATACGCAAAAGATACAAGAGAATCATCATGACATGGTATTGCATTTCCTACCCATTTAACCAAGTGAGATTTATCCAAACATCCCTTTAGGACCTGAACTAATATACCTTCAAGTATAAACCCAGTTATATCACTTATTTGCCCATTTTATAAAATCTGTTATACTTGTTAAATCGTTTAAAGCAATTCAACACTATACAATTATGCACTTACGCTGACTTAATGGACTTGTATCTCAAAATCCGTAATAGGTATAAACGAACGATTTTCGCCTCAATCATGTTTAATGAACCTAGTTTACTAATGTTATCAACCAAACACTCCAATATATCAAGAACCTAAGTGGAATGACCAATTTACCCTCATGTGCCAAATCTGATTATTTAAAACGTTTTCCCATTCCACCGTTTTTAGCATAATTCCCGTTTTACAACTTTGTTTGACCCGAAACAAGAGCCTATGTCTAAGTTTATCTAATTTCTACTGGTTTGGCTTAAAAAATAAGGTACTTAGTATGGAAACATCTAGACATAAATTCATTTGAAAATATGGGAACAATTTCTAGTTAGTTTTGCTATTTTGGTCGTAACTCATTCATCCAGAATGGTTAAGGCTCTATCCAAAGAACCACATGGTCTTTATATGTTGTACCCTTCACCCATGTAAATACCCAGTAGCCTCTAAGTCAAATAAAATTCGTTACAAGTCTAACTATCTGCATTACAAATTTTGAGTATACACTAAGTTTGTTTTCACGGTTTTGGTCGTAGCTCGACCATCCGGAAGAGTTGACGTTCCATCCAACTCGCCACTAGGACCTGAAATATTAAGCTATTCATTCATGTAAATAACCAGTAGGCTTTAAGCCAAAAGTTCCCCATTAAAACGCAAACTATTTGATGGTCACCTATTTGGACTAGTTTCACTATTTTGGGCATAACTTGGTCATCCGGATGAGTTACCACTCCATCTAAGGAACCACATACACCTTGTATGTTGATATACCCAACCAAGTCATAAAATCACATACCTTAAGCTAAATATATTTTGACATCACACCATCAACGTGCTATCCCAATTTATCTATCCCAACAACTTTCAATCAAACAACCCAACTAGTGTTTCTAACATCCTAACATTATTCTAATGCCATACCAATTATCACAAACACCTCAAGAGCACTAAAACTCATCAAAATCAGAAAACTCGTATAAAAAATATCAAGTTCATCATGAAAATAAAATTAATAAAAGGGTTTAGTGCTTACTTGATTGAATGAATGATTATGAAAGAGCTTTAGTGGGATCCTTCTAACACCCAATGAAATTGAAAACCCAAGATCACATAACTCAACTACAACAACTCCATCATTCAATATATAAACCCATCAAAACACTCCAACAAATCAGCCCCAATACTTGAATAAATGATGATTTTAATGGTTTGAAGAGATTATAATTAGAGAGCCCTAATTAAACTTGATAATCTTTAACTTGTGATGAATTTTAACTAGAAAAATTGTTATGGAGGAGGTGTTGGATAGACCAAATGGAACGGCTAAAAGAGAGAGCACGGAGTGAGATAGAGTTTCTTTTAAGAATAATCTATGAGAAATGTTTAGTTGGGGTAGATGTTTACTAGTCAACACATGCACTTTAACTTAGCCAAGTGTCTCTTGTAAATCATAAGATTTTGCCAACACATTTTTTAGTAGGACATGTATTATCCTGAGGAGAGAAAGGTTTTTGGTTGATTTTTGTGTAGATTTTAAAATAAATGGGTAGTTTTGAGGCTAACGGGTATAAACATAAAATGTAACGAGAGTTAAGGCGGAACCACGAAGCAAAAACGATTAGAATAAAAATAGTTCTACATCATTCGGGATACTTTTCTGAGAATTAAATTATGTAAGGCACGAAATGGATATTAATTCTTAACTCGGCTCAAGTTTAAATAGAAATGAAGATTTATTAATCGAGTAGATAATAAGACGCATAATATTTTCCAAAGTAAAAGTAAAGTTTTACTTAAAGGTAAAATAGGAATAAAATAAGACTATATTATTTACCTGAACTTTACGAAATCTCACAGAAATAAGCAAGATTATATTGTTCTTCGGCAACAATACAATACAACATGTGAGCGAGACAAACCGAAAGATGGTCCCGGTGGCCTCCTAGTCCGAACACATTCTCACGAATGAGTTTTTCCCAACGCTTCATGTCTTGTCTTAATTCTTTGGTAAGAATTTGATTTGGTGATAGAATGACATTTTTGCTTTTGATAGTACGATTAGACTCAATGCGTTCCAATTGAAGAAAATTGATGAATTTATTCAGGAGTAGGGAGATCGGTATGATATGGTCCCTCGATATCTTGGAAGAATGCAAGAGAAGAGAGACCCCATTCATTTGTGAAGACGGCTTGACCATTGTATGGAATTTTAAGAATTTGGTCGAATTCCACGAGTGAGAGACTGATAAATTCATGTTGATTCATGAACGAGATTAGAAGATGACAGGTGTCACTTGTTTGAAGAGTGACTTGACTATAGAAGTCTAGAATAAACCGAGGAACAATTGGCTCAATAATTTTGAAACGATAATTGAAGTGAATATTAGTAAACAACCGATCAATGATGTTGGATTGGTAATAGAGTTGATCCACAACTCGACCCTCATGAATACAACGGTTTTCAATGGGTTTGTAGAATTGAGTAATGACGGGAGAAGAAATGGTATTTCGGATACTTTAAGGATATAGGAGCGAGTAAGAGAGGTATCACCAACTATTGCTCGAGGCATATTTGACACCTAAACAAGACAACAACAAAAGAAAAGAAATTATTACAAAGAAAATATATATCTATAAAAAAAATATATGGAACAAAGATTACTTTGACTCTAAAAATAAAAACCTAATAAGTAATCTAAACGTTCCTTTAGTTTATTTAACTGAACCTAAAGTGTCGCAAAGTATATATTAAATTATATATTTTGACATCTAGTATAAGCGTATCAAGTTTTTCTATGCTTAGTAAAGGTAGAGTAGTGATTATTTCGATTTTAGATTTAAATTCTAGGAAATAATCCAAACGCTCCTTTATTAAAGAGAAACTTGACCAAGAATGTCGAATAATGTACATTGAGGTGTATATTTCGACAACTAAAATGAGTTCATCATATGTAATTTAACAAAAGTGGAATAATGGTTATTTTGACTCTAGACCAAAATCCTAAGAGATAAACCAAACATCCCTTTATTTGGGAAAACTTGACTAAAGTGTCAAAGTATATATGAATTATATATCTTGACAATTAATATGAATTTATCATGTGTTTATATACTTGACAAAATGAAGTAATGATCATTTCAACTCTAGACATCGATCCTAGGAAATGATCCAAACGCTCCCTTATTTTATATAACTTGACCAAAGATGTCAAAAAATGTACATTGGCTTATATATGTTTTGGCACTAGGTAAGAGTTCATTTTCAGAATTTGTAAGGCGTTTTTGGCATATATCAACAATGTATGAAAGCATGTTTTGAAATTTCCTAGTAAAAAAATTTGACATCACATATGTATTTTTGTAAAAAATTCGACCCAAAATCTTTTTTATGAATCAACCTATTGTAAAATTTGATTTATTATTACTACGGGAATCATGATAGTTATGGATGACTTAATCCTAATCATAAGAACACAAAAATAAAGAAAAATAGAAAACGTTGAAAATTCCCAATTTTGATTATGAACAAAATTGGATGAAATCAAAAGAGAAAATAATTGAAAGACTTACAATAGATGTTGTTAATCACGTTGTTGGTGTTTTCCCTTTTCTAAATTGGATTGATTTTGAGTTGGAGGTTGGATTTTAAGGTTTTTGTATGTGTGTGTGTGTGTTTTCGTCATGCAGTAGCAGCAGAGAGGGAGGGGACGAAAATAAGGAGTGTTTGGTAATGTATTTTGACTATAAGGGAGTGTTTGGCAAAATTAAATAGCCGACCCCCTTATCGATAAGGGGGCCGTCCTCCATTACACGGCCGGTCCCCTTAGAGCTAAGGGGGCCACCCATCTGATGACTACCAATTATCCTGGTTTTTCGATTTAATAGGCATTTTAACTAATTTGTAGAATAAAATCGACAAAATAAAATTATGGTTTATAAACACGATAATTGAGACAATATTAATACCACTTACGATAAAGTAAGACCTAACTTTAAATCATTGGACGAAGTAATCAAGTTGTCAAGCCGAGAGATGATTTAACAGAGATTAAGTGACGTTTTTAATTAACCTTTCGTTAATTAAACATTTTAATTATTTTGGATGAAATAATCAAATTGTCACCATTTTAAGACGAGAATGAGAGAAGGATAATTTTGAGAAGATTTCGATGATATGTTATATTGTTCCTAGACTTTGATTTAACAAATCAAATGGCTCATGTTAACGAGATATAGATAGAATAATGGTGATGATTTGGACGATACTTCTTCGATGAATATATTTCCTCTTTGAGAGATTAGGTGAAGAAAGAGGTGACAAATTTTTTAGAGAGAGAGAACTAAAAGAGGTTAATGTTTAATTAGCTAGCTCCTACAGATGATGTTCTTTGTATACATGTAGTCGAGGCGGATGTCATAGATGATGAGAGTTTGTTTCATCCATAGTCTTTTGATGTCATGCCTTTTAGGCACTTATAAATTCGGCTTCGGTAGTGGTTATAGCAGAAGCAATTTGCTTCTTCTAAAAAGAGATTTTAAACAACATCCCATAAACGTGCAAACATTGTTGGTGCTTTTTTGGTCCACATAATCTCGCGCGTAATCAAAGTTGACATATACTAAGGTTTCTATGTCGGACTTCTTAGGATATTGCAATCCCAAGTGCTTAGTGCTTTTAATGTATCAGATGATGTATTAAACCATTTTAATACGAGAGGTTCTTGGGAGCCTCATAGAATCGTGCTCAAAGTCAAATACTAAACATGATATCGAGCCTACTTGCCGTGTAATAAATTACTTGTCATATTTCTATATTTACTATTATCCATCGACTCACCTTCTTCATCTCCCGTGAGATTAATACTTGTGGATATATAAATTTTCCTCTTAGCAAGACAATATGTTGTAGATTATATTCTAGCTAGGGTTTCCTAGAATTTGTCATAAGCAATTTCTCCTTTTTGATTATAATCCTAGGCAACTAATCTAATTCTTATTTCTAGTTAAGATATCATTTAGACAAGAAATTTCATTTTTAAGAACTTATTTTTCTATCACGTTTGATAAATATTACTTGACACGTATTATCACATATTTAACTAATGATTAACACACAAAGTTTTACGTATTATACGTGCTTAAATAATTTCAATAAAGAGAGATCATACATTTGCCTACGATGTTTCCACTAAGATTACTAATGAGAATAGTATCACCTCCATTATATGCTTTGTTTGTAGACAATATCTTTTTGGTAACTCCTCATGAATTAAGAGTATTCATAATCTTCAATCTACTCATCGAGTTCCAAAATTTGTCTCTAAGCATATCTACTTCAATAAAGTAACAATTCAAGCATTTGCTCCCCAATATCTCAAGGGTCCAAAATTGTTAGTGTCGAACATCTTTTGCATATGTTGCATTTGGTTTGGATGTACAAATGGTGGACAAATTCCCCATGGAATATAGTTTTGTTGTTGGGAATTATTCCACATTATGGGATATGTATTGGAGTAATTTTGTCTATTTTGATTTCTTCTAGGTTGTAGCGTTTTAGACCTAGGACGAGAATTATTATTTCTTTTTAGAGATAGAGTTTTTGACCTTACTTCGGGTTTATTAAATCTAACTCTAGATTTTAAAGATGGTTTATGTAAACATTTTACTTCATCATTCCTTGCGACATGAACTTTAATACTGTATACAAGTGTATGTTTAGGTTTAGGACTCAAGTTTAATTCGACGATTTTTTCTTTAATAGATTTGGATTCAAGTTCTTGTGATTTTACAAAGTTAATTTGTTTAGTCCTACTCGTTGATGCATTGGCCGAATTAAATCCTAGACCTGAATTGTCTCTGAATGGTTTTTGAAACCTTAACATTTTTTCAAGTGAATGAGTGCTTTTATTAAATTGATTTAGCTTAGAGGTTTCTTCTTTAAGTTTTTCATTTTCATTTTTAAGGTCTTGACATGTTTTACACCCTATGTTAGTTTCTTTACCTCTTTCTAATTTAAATACTTTTTCTTTTAATTCGAGCAATTCATTTTCTAGATGAATTTTACTTGATTTTAGTGTCCTATTTTTAAATATTACCTTAGTCCTACTTTGCACAAGAGATTATATGCACTATCTAAATCTACTTCATCTATTGAAGATAAATCATCACTATATAGTTTGGTTTTAAAAGATACCTCATTAGATGCTTGAACCACAAGACAAGCTTCGTCTTTAGTCTTTAATTCCTCACTTCGCCATTATCGCTCCAAGTTCCTCCAACGAAGGCCCTTTGGTTCTTGGTTCTTGGTGACTTTGGTCAGTCTTCGATGAGGTAATTTTGATCTTCGCATCTAAAGCATTTTCTTTCGCTTTTACCATTTTTGTCATCTTTGCTTCTTTGGACCGACTTTCTTTCATCACATGGTTGTCTCACAAACCTTTCTCGTCTTTTAAAAAGCTACTTGAAGTCTTACACGGCCGTGGCGTACTCTTCGTCTTCACTATCGAAGGTCGAACTTTCTTCATCACTAGATTTTTTTTAGCCTTCAAGGCGAGAGATCTACTTTGTTCTCTTTTGTCTTTGACCATTTCAGAATCTTTCTTTATTATCACTTCATATACCTTTAAGTTGTTTATAAGTTCGTCAAGTGATATTGATGTCAAATCCTTCGACTCTTTAATAGCCATGACTTTTGCGCGCCTTTTAGGATGAAGTGCCTTTAGAAATTTCCTAACATAGTTCTTGCTAGAAAAACCTTCATCAAGTGCTTTTAGACTAGTAGTGATAGTGTTAAATCTAGCAAAAGAAACATCTATCGATTCCTTTTCTGGAATAAAAAATTATTCATATTGTTGTAAAAGAAGATCTATTTTATTATCCTTGACTTGACTATTACCTTGGTGAGTGATTAATAAAGTATCCCAAATTTCTTTTGCGATTTTACACATAAAAATTCTTTCGTATTCTTTACGTGGCAAAGCATTATAAATTGTCATTTTAGCTTCATATTTTTAGTGAGTTTCTTTTTAAGATTATCGCTTTGTTTTTCAAATGGTACAATTTCATCCTTTTTAGTTTCGGGATTATTTTGAATAGGAGGAAAATCACTATAGGTAATAACATGCCAAAGATCTAGATCTTTTGATTTCACATAAGCTTCTAATCTATTTTTCTAATAAATAAATCCATCACTTTCAAATAGTGGTAGTCTTTGCATATATTGTCCTTCTAAATATTTTAACGATTTCATAGATCGATTCAAGTTTTAAAATATGGTTTATTTTAAAAAGCTTGTTTAACCTAGCTATGATACCAATTGTGAAAACTAGAAGGGGGGTTGAATAGTTTACCACTTTTTACATTAATGTGACGTTTATATATAAAAAGTTAGATTCAATTTTATGTGATCTCAATGTACACACAATATGAAAAATCTAGTTAAGCAAATAAATGACAATAAGCAATAATGTAAATTTGTAAGACAAAAGATAAGAGTTATAAAGATCAAACCACAACACATGGATTTATAGTGGTTCGATAACGAAACTCCTTGATGACATCAAATAACATCACTTTATTATATCATTTATCCCATCTGTTTTGCCAACTTTTATATAATTATTGCATTATTTGGTACTTAATTGCTTTAAAGTTGATAAATGCAGTAATTCAGGAGTGTTTTGTGAAGACAAGTTAAAAGGCGCATAATTTGGAGCGAAAACAAAGATATTTGAAGATTGCTGATTTTTGACCAATATGTCGTATCCAACTAAAGAGATACGGCGTATCACCGCTTGAACTTCACAAGAAAACGTGTTTGACCAATTCCCAATACGGCATATCTCTTCTGTCTACATACGCCGTATCGATGAAGATAACTATTCGAAGATACAGTAAATAAAGTAAATTGGGAATGATATCACTGATTGATTGAGAACGTAGCGCGCACTCCAAGTAATCCAGCCTAATATTCCGTATCGCCTACCCAGCAACGGCGTATCGCTAGCTTTTTTTCAGAAAACTATAAATAGAAAGACTCAAAAATGGATTTTGAGTGTGCAATATCCATAATTCTTTATACCATACTCATTAAAAGAAAATTTTTAGGAGAGAAGATCCAGCCACCAAGGTCAAGCATTGATCACGAATCCATAGAAGACATTGTGTAATTTTTACCTCATTAAGTGTTTTGACTTTCTATTGATTGATTACGCTTGTATCTATTACCATGATTATGGGCTAATACCCCTCAGGGTATTAGCCTCTTAATGAAAGTTCAAATGTTGGTTTGTTTTTTCAAATGATTTCTAATTAATCGTTGATTGTTTTTATTATGTTTTATCACCATCATACTTGTTTATGAGTTTTGAATATGTAGACCTATCATTCAACTGGGTCTAATGATACCTAAAAAGTAATCTAGATACCGGAGAGCTCTCCATATCGTGTTTTTAATATTACTAGACCAATAGGATCACAAATAACGTTATGTCTTTGTCTTTGAATAATGAGCTTAGTTGGACCGGTAGGTACCCGTTTATGTTTTCAGCAATCATGACTTCTTAATTACCTGATAAAGATTTTGAATAGTGGACTACGAGTATATAAAACAGCGTCAAACAATAATGGTAAAGCCCCGTAGGGCTAGGGTTTATCCCTAAGATATAGTTTAATTAAGCTAAATGATGCTTTATGCGGATGCGTTAATAAAATAGCGCAGCAAATGCATAGTAGGCCCATAACCCTCAGGTCACAGGATATCCTTCATGATTATGTCCAGGTTCGTCATCAAAAGTATTCTGAACAAGATCCAAGAACTTAAGAAAAAACCACCATATTAGATCTGTGTCGTTTATAGTTTTGTAGAATCCAACCACTAGATGTATGAATAATGACACTTGTCAAAATTTTCTATGTAAATTATATAGACAAGTTATCTATACAGTGGTTATTCCATTATACCTCGTTGTTTCATGGTACCAAATTTTTATTTGTCTATCCTATATCCTGTAATATGATGATTCATATCTTTATCCGGGATTACTATAATTCTTTTACTATCCAATTTTCTCAAACCTTTGTACCTACAAACACTAAAGCCTCTTATTAAATCACTCATTCCATGATCTCCGTATTCTAAAAAATTTCCGTTATATCCTGCAACGTAATAACAAGGAAACACACAAGAATCTATATAATGTCAAATGATTTCAATACCACTAGGTATGAAAGTTTTGACAAAGACTTGTGATAGCATTCTTATTTGATGTTGACTTTTAAAGGTTACTGGATAACGATTCTTTACGATTAGAGTGGCGCAGGGGAAGCGTGGTAGGCCCATAACCCACAGGTTTTATAAATCAAAGTATTCCATCCACCCAGGTCCTGACAAGATATATCAAGATCTGGAGAAATTCTATTGGCTGTCATCAAAAGGTGTGGTCTTGAAAATAAGTAGACGTGTGAAAGGAGGCAATTATAATTATGGTGCGCAAGATAATTATAAATGCATCACACATGTGAACTTGTAACCTTTATTAGCCTAACATGAAAATCAAGTTCGTGCTAAGTATTCCTATCTATTACCTAATCTCACTTTAACATTCATCTAAATCTCGAGATGAGATTTCTTTAAGGGGTGGATACTATAACAACCCATAATTTTATAGTATTTCATCAATGAAATATCTACTTATTATATAATATATCACTTTTCACGGGGAAATTTTTGCTTTAATCTCTTATTATGCAACGTAACTTGCATAACTAAAGTTAACGAGCTCACAGAACCTACCTATGACAAATCTTATCTTCATATATGTCAAGCAAACATCATAACATGTCAAGTCAATATCATAATATTATTTTTTACAGAGTACATTACTCATATAATGTACCATTTGCAAAGTTATATCAAAACGGGCTTTAAACCGTTATCGTATACCTCTAAACCCTAATTCCATGAAAAGTTAACATCTAAAGTGAATACACAAGCTACTAAAGCATATGTACAAGTAATATAACATCCCATTTGAAATATAAACTCCCTCCAAGTCAAAGTACAAGTCTTTAAAAGCTCAATATACAAGTCATTAAGCATGATCTCTAAAATAGCCGTTTTACCTCCGTTTTCATTCTAGTTTCTTCACCACCACTTTTGTACAAGATAATATTCTATTCATAAGCTCTCATACATATTTTTACACTCAAAACCCTAATTCAAAACCCAAAAACCCTAACCCGAGCAAAATACTAAACCATGACCCGTTTCTTGATTTTTATCCATCATAAACCTAAACCAACACTCAAATAAGTTGTAATAACTTAATTTACAACATTATCAATCATATTCTATCATCATTTCATCATTTTACTTCAAATGTATGCGAATTAAATCCAAGAAACCCTAACCATGCCCTAATATGAACATTTAACCCGTTTACTCGTTTTCGCCCATTTTTAACCTAAACCACCTATCAATTCTTGTTAATAATCCTCAATACAAGTCTTAGGATCATTAATCCATGCTTATAACTCAAATGTACACGAAATACAAAGCTAAAAATCCTATTCGAGCCCTAAAGAGACCTGCGGCCACGTTTTTGCATTTTAACCCATTTTAAACTTCCTTTTGCACTCAAGCACCTCATGACTCACCCACATACTACCTTAACAAGCGTACCATGCTGCTATATCTATTTTTTGGTTCTTATGAGGCCACATCACCTCCCTTGGTCCTTAAGGCAGCCGCGGCTAAGAACAACACCAAAACCACTTCCACCTTGGCCTAGCTACTACCATAGACCTCCATATCACCTCCCTAGACCCTCCAACATAGCTAGATCAGAACCATGCCGTCTCATCCCTTCACCTTGGTCACCAAGACTCGTTTAGGCTATAAATAGAGCTCAACACCCCTCATTCTAACTCATCCCCCACTTCTTCCTCTAACCCATCATAGCAGCAATACTTTGCTCAAATAAGTTCCTAATAGGTCCTAATAAGTCTCAAGAACATAAGTGAAGCAAAATAAACCAAGAAAAGAAGCCCGGGAGTCGTTATTCTAGGCGTACGAAGCTAAAAGTCCTGATTTTGACCCATTTCCAAGCTATAAACTCAAAACCAGGTTCCATAAGCTTACATTCTATTTTCATACCCTTATAATGTTCATATGATCATGCTTAAATCATTATATAAAGCTTTGAACTCAAAAACATATGTGTTTTACCTTTTTGATCCAAACCGAACTCATGAAACCCTAATTTCATGTTTTTACTTAATCTATAAGCTAAACTTGTAAACTTTTGTTATAATCTATCCCAATAAGCTTAACTAACATTATAATAAGTACTTTATTAAGTCTGGAAAGAATTTGAACTTAAAACCCGCGCGTTTTCGTTTTAAAACCCTAATTTGACCCGTTTTGCTTCCTAGCTTAATGAATTGTTATTTTAAACTTTCGTTACGTTAAATCTTCATATTTTAGCTTATATTAATAAGCTATAACCTGTAAATTACTTTTCATATTTGAAAAATATCATTATTATGGATTTTGGACTAAAAACGATACATTTTTCATGCAAAAGGGTATATATCGTAACTTTCGGAAACTTATAACTAAAAGGACTGAAAATGTCATTCTATCAAATTTATAACTATAGGGGTCTATTATGTCACTTTCTAAAGTGCAAGGTTTACTTTGTACATCTTTTAAACTAGAAGGACCAAACTTGTAAAAGTGCAAACTCCAAGGGTATATTTTGCCATTTTTCATTCTTAAGGGTCTAAAATGTAACATTTTGAAAAAGTATAAAAATATGTTCAAAACATTATAAGACATAACTTTAATTAATGCTTGACGTGCTTATCATTTCCAGTTATCAAGCAAAACGCTTAAAACCAATTATATCGTATCACAATACTAGGGAGCTTCATATTAAGGGGTTTCATCTTGGTATTACGTTCTGACTGAGTTGTTGGGTTTACGATTTAAAGTGCCCTAGCTCCTCAAACGTTTACTGAATGACCTCTGAATTATGATGGCCCGAACGGTGATACAATACTCCTCAAACGTTTACTGAATGACCTCTGAATTATGATGGCCCGAACGGTGATACAATACTCCATAATAATTCAATCAAAGATATACATTATACTTTATAATGTAAAACATATTCAATCAAACTAAGACTCGACATATTATCCCAGGTTACGTGACAAAGCTGCTTTCTTTCAATCGATATTCTGAACTTTCCCGCCCGAGTAGATAACATCGTACCACCATACGGACGTCTTTCACTTGATATACTTTTGCCATCAATCAGATTTCCCTATTCTGTTAAGGTGAAGTTCATAACCTCGCCTTTACTTATTTACATGTTTTATAAACCCGCGAGGGGGATACATGCTTGTTTAGAAACTCTTTTACATACTCATTTATTTTATAACAATGTGATTACTTTTTCAAAGACTTAAATGTGTTCATTGCCTCACTTTTAAAGTTTTATATTTTATTAAAAACGTAAGGGGGATACATGCTTAAACCATGAATACAAGTGTTTTTCTAAAATGTATGCTATCCAGATATGTATGCTATCCAGATATATTATTGCCTAAGTAGCTTCCAGTGCCATTATTTCCATATCATGAACCATTAATTGCTTACGAGTGAGCGCGAATGTTGAGAATAGATCTATTAGGGTTACGACTCCTTTTTGTATACCCATTTATAGGGTAGCTAAACGCACTAAATTTGACCTAATGGGTAACCTTGGCAAGTTACCTTTTCTACGGGAACATCTGTTCTCCAACCAATGTCACTACGATGATTTTCCCTGTTAACGTATTGGTGTCATGAGCTTAGATGTAATAATAATGTTACCATTTTTCCATGATAATTGTATTCGTTGCAATTATTACTGATAAGTGTAAAATACACATATCCGTTAACAACAAAAATGACCCTAAATGACCCAAGACAGACTAAAAATGGCAAAAATATGCTTGTTTTTGTGTTTTGTGTATGCAGGTACGGATAGGACAAAAATCACAAGAAAACCGTCAAAAACCGGCAAACACGGACACGAGAACGAAAGAACGTGCAAGAGCCGGAAGCTAAAGTCAAATGGTCAACCTTCAGTCAAAATTGGTCAAACCCTGGTCAACAAAAGTCAACCACAAAAAGACAAAGACTCCAAAGTTACAATACAAGTCCCTCAAGATTTGTAAAATTCCACAAATGGTCCCTAAGGCCTAATGGGCCCTTATTTTCCCTTAAAACCCTACCCGGATCATAAGCCCAAAACCCTAAGCCCATTTCCCTTTTATAAACTCTAGGGACCAAATGTGCCAATTCTAAAAGTCTTTCTACACATTTTCTTAATATAAAGACAAGGGCTTAAGTTGAAAAAAACCTAAAGTTTAAAAAGTTTTTTACCCGTTTCAGTTAGAAAAAGGCGCCAACCATGGTTACTATTCATCATCTTCCCAAACGTGCCCTCTCCTCAAAACAAAGGGCTTTTATCAATTAAAGGGTGGAAAGGACAATTCAATGGCTCTAGTACAAGATGGCAAGGACAAGTAAAAAAAAAAAATGTAGTCAAATCAAGCATCCTCATTGGCTCACTAATGCCACGTAGACTCAAAGAAGCACAAGAGATGATGATTTTTACTCTAGAATCACTCACACAACAAGCACAAATGTCTCTATCACGGATTGCCACGCTGGCAATCCGTGTGAGTTCATTTGTGATCCAAGGGCTCAATTTCATCCTCCAATGATTGATGGAATGTACGGATATGATTAAATGGAGCGTAGGAAGCAAGTTAGAGCCTAGAACCTTCAGCTGCAGGCTATAAATAGCCCACACTCTCACACATACAGGATCATCTTCTTTTTCTTTTTTTACACCTAGTTTAGCTTTTAGATCTTTAATAGCTTATTGTATCTTTCTTTTAAAATTAGTTGTAATTTTCTTTTCAATCATGTAATCAAGCTTTTAGATTAATGAAATTAAGTTTTTATCTTTAAAAAATCTGTCATTAGCTCTTGTTAGTTTCTCATAAGCTCTCAATAAGCCAAAGTGAATTGACTCAGTTTAATAAGGCTATTTTTCAGCTCTATAAGTCTATATGTCTATATGATAGAGCTTAATAAGTCATTTAATCTAGTAAACATCTAAAACAAGTATAAGTCCTTTGATAATTGAACTTTTAAGCTAAATGGAAGGGGAGCTAACAATGGAAGAGCTCCTATGGATTCTTACTGGCTTATTTTAAATAAGCCAGAGCTGTTGATAAGCTCTTTGAGCTCTTTTACCTTTGTTTGGCTAGGTTTCTTGTAAGTATTCATTTAAATTCCTTTGTCCTTTTATATTTAGCTTAATAATTGCTAGATAGTGTAGATTTGCTTAGTTGCTTAAACTGCTTATCTACTTGCTTATTTCAGTCTTATATCATCTCTTTTGCTTATTAGTTACATCTTTTAAATATGTTTTTAGCTAATAAAGTGTAGATCATAAGTTCTTTTTAATTTTGTCATAATTTCATAAAAACCAAAACTAGTAGTGTAACTCTTAGATCTTAAGTTCTAGCTAAATTAGGTTGTTAATTGGTGTTTATTAAGCTTGTTGGTTTTAAGGTTTTGTTTAATGAATTTTCATTTTATAAGCTTAATCGAATCTGTCAAGTCTTAAGGGAGTGTTTGGTTTAGTAGAGTTTGACTTCTTAAAATCAAACTTAATTGTGCAAATTTGAGATAGTTTCAAATTCACTTCCAACTAGTAGTTAAATAGTTTTCATAAGTTAGTTTTCAAAATTTAATAAGTTTGAGCTTATTTTACTTGCTTGTGCACCAGGGGACCTTGTTCTTTTTTTGATAGTCAAAATTAGCTCCAAGCTTGTTAAGGCTTGGTTTGTGTCTGTATTGTGTTCATACACACTCACTTTGAGTGTGTAATGTAGGTGTAACCACTAAGGTATCCTGCATTTGTGCTTGCCCCTTTGCCATTTGCATCAGCAGTGGTAACACTAAGTTACCACTGCTGTCATTTTTAGGTTTCATTTTAGCTAGAAAATTTAGGCTTTAGGTTTTAAAATTCAGTTCACTTATAGATTAGATATAGCTTAATATAGTTTAGGACCTGCTTTTTATTTTCCAGCTTATTTGCCTCGGTACATTTAGTTTTAAAGTTCACAAAAAAAACCAAAAAGACCAAAAACAGTAGTAATAGTATTAAGCTTTCAAATTTAGAATTTTAAGTTGTAGTATCTGATTTTCTTGTTTATATTTATAGCTTATAGTTAGGTTGTTAAGTTCTCATAAGCTCATTCACTGTCTCAGCTTATTGAGCTTATCAGCTTAATTGCTTTTTGAGTGTTTTGTGTTTTCCTTTAAGTTTGCTACTTTGTTTATCAATTTTAAATAGCTTAAAGTGTTTTAAGATAGTGTAGCTTATCAAAACTAGCTTGTATACATCATAAGCTATCCAGAACAACTTTTACTTTTGAGTTTGAGCTTATAATGAAGTCTGTGCAAGTAATTTAGTGTAAATAAGTTTTTTAAGCCTTTGAGAGAGCTTATTTTTGAGTTTGAGCTTAAGCTCCTTTTATTAAAAGTGCTTATAATTGTATCCTTTATAAGTTCCAACTTTTAGATTTTGCAAAAAGTGAATATATAAAATAGCAAAAAAAGGGTGTTGCCAGACCTTGAACCCAGGACCTCTTACACACAAACACACACACTTACCACCATGCTTAATTAGCTCATCCATTAGCATATCTCTATATTTAGTTCTTATACTCATTTTCCTTTTAGCTTTTTATTAAAAGCCGTAGCCTTTATAGCTTTTTCCCCAGCTTATTAGATAAGCTGGGGGTTCCTTCTTATTTTTCCTTTGATCTTTGTTACATTTAGGATTTTCCCTGAATTTTTCACATTGGTTTCATCTTGGTATTACGTTCCGACTGAGTTGTTGGGTTTACGATTTAAAGTGCCCTAGCTCCTCAAACGTTTACTGAATGACTTCTGAAATATGATGGCCCGAACGGTGATACAATAATTCCAAAATCTTCAATCAAACTCATAACGATATTAAACTCTTAGAATCAAAGTTCTAGAGTACAATCTTCCTAAGACTCGACATATTTACTCAGGTTGCGTGACGTGGTTGTTTACTATCATTTTGCCATATCAACCTTCCCTGTTAAGATCGTGATAAAATCGTCAGCTTTTATTTTGAAATATTTATTACAACTACCTATTAGGTGAAGTTCATAGCCTCACTTTTACTTATTTACATGCTTTATAAACCCGCGAGGGGGATACATGCTTTTTACAAAATACCTTATAAACCTGTGATACCTGATATAAACCATGAATGCAAGTGTTTTTCCAACTGTATGCTATCCAGATATATTATTGCCTAAGTAGCTTCTAGTGCCATTATTTCCATATCATGAATCATTAATTACTTGCATTGCGAGTGAGCGCGAATATTGTGAATAGATCTATTGGGGGTGACGGCTCCCGTTTGTATACCCATTCATGGGGTAGCCAAACGCACTATATTTGACCTAATGGGTAACCTTGGCAAGTTACCTTTTCCACGGGGACATCTGTCCCTAACCAATATCACTACGGTGATCTTCCCTGTTAACGTATTGATGTCATGAGCTTAGGTGCAATAATAATGTTACCATTTTTCCATGATAATTGTATTCGTTGCAATTATTACCAATAACGGGTGTATAACAACGTAACCCACTTACCATTAAACTTGCATTCAACTGTTCTCCATGATAATATTGTTTTCCATACTGTTTTCCATAATAATTGTCCCTGCAATGCAAATATTTCCATTATGATAACTTGTATTCAACTATTACATTTCAAACCTATGAATTTCACTCAACCTTTGTGTTGACTTTTTAGCATGTTTATCTCAGGTAATTGAGCAACTTATGGCATGGAGTGGCATGGACTTGAAGATGGCTAAAACTTGTTATCATTCACATTTTATGTTTCTAGATTTTGGGACCTGCCTTTGTAAAACTCTGATTTTAAATGAATGATAACGTATCTTTTAAAAACGTCTCTTTTGAGTCGTTTTCTATGATTGTGTCTGTGATTCATGAAGTAATACCCCAGATTAGCTTCCGCTGCTATATTATCAAAATGGGGGTGTTACAGAGTGGTATCAGAGCTCACGGTTATAGAGAACAAGGGTAAAACCTTAACTATAACTACTTTTCTTTTGCCATCAATGTCCTCCGTGCCACTACATTCCCTGAATTGTGAAGATGCCACTACTTTTTCCGAATAGTATGTAAAAATACATAACTACTATACTATTATATAAATAACTTATGTTATTTACACTGAGTTGTTATACAGAATTATGTCTACTCCCGAATATATCTATCCTATTATTATCCTATCTGATTCCGATGTTGAGGATACTTTTTCCTCTACACATTCTCCTGACTATATCCCGGCTTTATCAGACTATTCTCTGGCTTCACCAGGAAACACCTCTCCTAACTTTTCAGATGATTTAACTAAAGATCTTTTATCCTCACTATCTATCTCACTTTTTCATGATGATCCGTATATGAAGATCATACAAGCATATGATACCATTCCACCACCTCAAGTTATTATTGCTCTACCAGCTATTGTACCTCCACCGATGTTTGATTCCCAAGATTTCTTTCCTCCCGAGAAGATTTCACCACCTAAAGATGCTGAGACACCTGTTGAATCACCCATTCCAATATCTCCATCTTCATCAGTAAGATCTTCATCACCGGTTAGGTCAACTACATCACCACCCGACTATCCCTTTAATGAATCCTTAAATTTTATAAACTAGTTTCTCGAAATAGGGAAATGTTCAGTTAAAATGCATCTAAAACATCACGAGAAACAAATCGAAGATATCTTGAATTATTTAGACGAACTCTCTTTTCACCGCATTGAGAGAATGGAAGAAGGACGTATAAATGGTAACGAACTAAAGACTGAACTCAAGGAAATCCGTACTCAGATTATCAAACTTCAAAAAGAAGCAGTTAGAAGGGGCAAAAGATGATTGCCTTTTGCTCATTACAGAATTTCCGATCTTGAACAAATCATTGAGAAAATCCAAGCTCGTCACCAAACTAATCAGAAAACTTTAGGATGTCATCACCAGCTCAGAATCAACAAACTCTATGAATAAGTTAAGCTTTATCCTAGCCTTACGTGATGTGAGGTATAAATTAAAAACGCTTCAGATCTTGACAATGTCCAAGTAAGGTTAAGGCAATCCCATTTCGTATCTTATTGTTTTCAAACTAATCGCATCTTATCATCATCATTTTCCCACCAATTGCAACATTATCACCGTCTTCATAAATCACAAACCAAACTTCTAAATGCTTAAAAATCCAAAAAATAAACATTTTCTCTAAGCATTTTAAAGCAACACATTTGCTTTAAAGTATTACCTTCTAAAACTTGTGATGTCATTCTTACTACATGTTCTCTTATGTTGATAGAATGCCTCCCAAAAGGACGTCAACATCTGAAACACCAGCCATAACTTTAGATGCCATCCGGCAACTAGTTGCTGACAGTGTTGCTATTGCTTTGAAAGCACAAGCTGCTAACTTAGCAAATACCAATAATACTAACAAAAACACCGGGACAAGCGGAACTCCAGTAGCAAGGAAAGGAATCAACGATCATAAAAGAAAGATTGAAGATAGAGGAAACACCACCACCAACAACAACTATCCCAAACACAACAACAATAATCACTCCAACAATCACATTAACAAAAATAACTACCCAGATAACCATAACAATGATTACCACCAACAACAGCATAGAAGACAAGAAACTATTAGGACTTATCCTGCCAAAAAGTACCATGGAAACCGCCCTTTGTGTACAAGATGCACCCTACATCACACAGGAGTTTGCACTGTCAAGTGTCGAAATGCAACAAGGAGGGTCATCTAACCCAGGAATAGTAGAAGCAAGGACCCGCCATATCGGGAAGCAACCACAGACTATCAGTGTCTGTAACTTGTCATGCCTGTGGAGAGAAAGGGCATTACAAAAGTCAGTGCTCATCAAAAACAGACAACGGTACTTCTCACGTTTCTAAGAAAAGCTTATGTGACGAATCCCTCATCATTCCAAAGAAAGAAATTTGGCTTGATGACAAACTTAACTATATGGAAGAATCAGTGGAGATTATGGATCGAGAAGTCAAACAACTAAGACGAAGATGCATCCCTATAGTCAAAGTAAGATGGAACTCTGAATTTACATGGGAACGTGAAGATCAAATTCGTGCTAAATATCCACATCTATTTTCCAACATCACTCAATCTCTCAACTAAATCTCGAGACATGTAACATAAGTATCAACTCTTTTTCGTATGTAAAGTTATCTATGAAATAATAAAGAGATAATTCCGTTACATCTTGTTATCTGGTGGTATCAAAACTCAACATTGTTTGTCAATTCTATCATACTCAAACTCTAAATACTCTCCTCATACCTTTGCAACATAAATTATCATCCTTGATTATATGGGCGTCAGTACAATCAACATCTTAGTATTATCTAACCATTCATGATCATACCATTTTCTACACATTACCATATCATGTTTTTATGCTTAGGTAAGACGATTTATGATCATCTTATTGAAATGAATTAGAATGCTTCTTCATTTGAATAAGGAAATTATAAATCCCTGAACTATGAATTTATAAATTCTCAGTTACAAGAAGTTGGACGCTTCTTTTTGTAAGTGACTAATTATAAATAAATAGGCTTAAGTATATAACATACGTACAAACAAGTTTCTTTCAATCCGTTTGTACAAACAATCCCTTAATCATTATCATTATTACCTTCATTACCTTCATCATCTGTTCATTTCAAAAATATGAACCTCACGTGATTAGCAACTCTCTTACAAATTCATAATCACATGGAAGGGTTAACCCCGTAAAGTGAAAGCACAAGCTAACTAAAACATATGAAAAAGTAATATGAATATCTCATGTTGAAATATAAAATCCCTTCAAGTCAAAGTACAAATCTCTAAAAGCTCAATGTACAAGTCATTAAGCATGATCTCTATCATACCATTTACCTCTGATTTCATTCTAATTCTCCCACCACTTAATCAAGAATACTACAAAACACTCATTCTACAATATATAAACCCTAAATTAATACTAACATAAACTTCATACATCTTAGTGCCCCAAAACCCTAATTCAAAACCCTAAACCCTAAAAACCGAGCTAGTTTCTAAACCATGACCTGTTTCTTGGCTTTTATCCATTGTAAACCCAAACCAACCAACACTTAATTAAGTTGTAATAACTTATTTTACAATCATATCAATCCTAAACAAAATCATTATCTCACAAACATACATCCAATTTTTACCACACTTGTACGTAAAACATATCCTAAAACCTAAATGACCTAATTGGTTCATTTACACCCTGTTTACTTGATTTTTAAACCATTCAATTCCAAAATAACCCACCAGAGGGCCATTATAAACCTCATAAAAAGAGTTTAAACAAATATTATCTATCATTAACATGGTCAATGTGAAAGAAATCAAAGCCTAGAAAACCTAACGAATCCAGAAAACCCTAATTTGCCTAATTGAAACTTGTGACCCTTTTCTCAATTTTCAACCCATTTTAACTAAAAACCAACGACCCAAGACTTAATATAATAATACTTTTTTTAAGCTTCAAGGATCTGTAATCCATCATGGCCTAATCAAATGTATGCAAAATATAAGCCAAGAAAGTCAAGAAAACCCTAAACGAGCCCTAGTTGAACCCATACTCCCATTTCTTCAATTCTAATCCGTTTTAACCCAAACGAATTGCTAATCTTTTCTAATTACTTTAATATCAGACCTTAACAACCTATTCCATCATTCATTAATCATTTATAACACAATGTACCTTGTTAAAATATTTGAAGAAACCGTCGAACCCAAAATAGACCCGCCGTTTTACTTACTAATACCATTTTAGACCCCCAAAGAATTGCTACCGAAGCCCCAAATAACCAATGTGAACCTCTTCTAGAATACCTTAAGCAGCTTACCCACCTCCTTATACCTTCTCTTAGTCGAAAATAAAGGCACATGACCTTCTTTTTGCTCCAATCAACCGCGAACACCCAAACACCCCTAAAAACCTTCCACCTTGCAATCCTAGCACTTCTAGACCTCAAGACTCATCATGTAGCTTCAACACATCACCCCCTAGCTTCTCCACACGTCCAAGAACAGAACCAAAGCTTCCTTAGTCATCTATGCTTCATTTGAGTATAAATAGGAGCCATAACACTTCATTTTTCTTCATCCCCCACTTCCTCCTCTATAACCCTTACATAGAAGCAATCCTTTGCTCTAATAGATCCTAAGTGATCTTAAGAAGGCTCAAGTACAGAAAGGAAGCAAAAGAAACCAAGAAACGAAGCCCCCCGGGAGACGATATACACACTAGCGTACAAGCCGAAGTCTCCCGATTTCTGACCCGTGTTTTGCACCATTTTTGCTCCTTGAAGCTCAAACCCAGGTTTTGAATGTTCTACTTCTGCTCCTACACCCTTATAATGTTCATATGATCCTAAATATACTCTTGTTAAAGTTTCATAACTCAATTCATGCTCATTTTCCATTTTGATCCAAAACCGTACACCCAAAACCCTAATTTCGCGTTTTTCTTAAAACTAAATGTTATAATGATTAAATATTGTTATAATCTATCCTAGCATGCTTAACTAATGTTAAAATAACCACTTTATTGATTAATGAAGGAATTTGAACTTAAAACCCGCGCGTTTACGTTTTGAAACCCTAATTTGACCCGTTTTACTTCCTAGCTTAACGAATCGTTAAATTAAACTTGTGTTATGTTAAAACTTCATATTTTAGTTTATTATAACTTATAAATGTCTAATGAAATGTTAAAATAAGCTTGCATGGCAATTTGGACATGTTTTGTAATTATAATCCATGCAAGGGGTATATATCGTAACTTTTGGAAACTTATAACTAAAAGGGGGCTGAATATGTCAATTTATCAAAGTTATAACTAAAGGTCTATAAAGTCACTTTTTCAAACTCCAAGGATTACTTTTGGTATATCGCTAAAAGTTGAAGACCGAAAGTCGTAAACAAATGCAAACCCAGTGTCTTCTTGCCCAATTTTCCAAACCCAGGGTCAAAAAAATGTAACATTTGAAAAAGTATAAATCAATTTAAAACTAACCAGGCATAACTTTAATTAACGCTTCTCGTGCATAACATATCCAGAAATTTGAATAAAAACCTTAAAAACCATCAATCCGAAGCATAATGTACCACAGATACTAGGGAGCTTTCATATTAAGGAAGTTTCATCTTAGGTAATTACGTTCTGACTGAGTTGTTGGGTATTAACAGATTTAAAGTTGCCCTCTCGTCCACAAACTTTTACTGAATACTTCTGAATTAGATGCCCTAACAGTGAACCAATAATTCTAAATTCTTCAATCGAACATCATAACTCTTAAACAAAGTTATCTAAAGTATAATCTCCTAAAGACTTGACATAATCTACTCGAGGTTGTGTGCCGTGTCTATCATTTTACTATATCTAACCCTCCCTGTTAGATGTTGATAAGATCGTACACTTTCATTTAGATATTATTACATCCTACCTACCAGGTGCGTTCAAAGCCCACGCTTTTCAATACTTTGGAATGTTTTATAAACCACGCTGAGGGGGATACATGCCATGTTTCAAATTCCTATTACAAACTCATTTACTTATAACAAAGTGATTAACTTTCAAAGGCTTTAATGAATTCTTAACCTCATATTTCAATCATTTGAATACTTTATAAACCTGTTTACCGTGATAATAAACCATAAATGCAGCAGTGTTTTGTTCCAACTGTGAGCTATCCAGATATATTACTACCTAAGGTAGCCTTCCAGTGCCATTAATTCCATATCAAGAATCATTAATTACTTGCTATGCAGTCACGCGAAAATTGTGAAAAGATCTATTGTGGGGGTGACGGCTCCCGTTTGTATACCCATGCTTGGGGTAGCCAAACGCACTATATTTGTCCTAATAGGAAACCTGGGCAAAAGTTCATCTTTCCACGGGACATCTATCCCTAACAAATATCACAACGGTGAATTCCATGTTAATGTATTGATGTCAAGGAGCTTATCTGCAAAATAATGTTACCCTGATTTTCCATGATAATTGTATTCGTTGCAATTATTACCATTATAGTGACTTGCATTCAACCATATAATATTCAACTAAATTCAATGAAAAATACGGTTCTCCATGATATAAACAGTCACTCATGATAATTAGCCTGCAATGCCAAATATATCCATTTGAAAACTTTTTATTCCACTATTACAATTTCAAACCTATAATTTCACTCAAAACCCTTTGTGTTGACACCATTTAGCATGTTTATCTCAGGTAGATTTAGCAGTTTGCGGCACGGAGTGGACATGGACCGAATGATGGCTGAACTGTATATCATTCAAAAAACTTATATTTTAGATTTTGGGACCTGCACTTTGTAAAAACTATCAGATTTGAATGAATGCTAAACATATCTTTTGAATAAACGACTCTTATAGGTCGTTTTCTATGATATGATTGATGTATCCAGTGAAGTAATACCCCAGATTAGCTTCCTCTTGCAATATTGAAAAAAAGGGGGTGAATACAGAATACATGACATATAATTGTTCGGAAGCTTTGACACCCTATATGAGGTTCGTTTCCATAACATCATAACAATTGTTAGTTCGTGAACTTGGCATTCATTTATTTACATGACATCTCAGGAACTGGGAATACCATCTCCATCTCCATCTTTAAAGATAAACCTGTAATCAAACAGTTAGTAATAAAGAGAAAATTGAATTGAAAATGACATCTTAAGTGTTTCATATAGAAAGAATTTTAGTAACACTTTACGAGAATTTTGATTGTTTGTCAAAAGATATATAACCGTCAATTCCTTATACTAGAACAATGTTTGATTCACACAGAACCGCACAATTGTTTCTATTCCATTGCACACAAGTTTGATTTCTAGTAGAATCAGCACAAGTCACCTACCTAGAGCTGTTTGGATGTTGGCTCTAGGCAGGAATTCCATCTTCATTGAGTAGAAAAACTATCGTTCACTCGATGTTCTGAATATCCAGGATAATGCAAGGCCTCTTAGGATAGACTTGATTTCCACATTGTGTGAAAGACAAGAAGAATGGATATGTGTCCTAACGAGAGATTAAATTGACGGATTCCTTTGTTCTAACTCAATAGTGCGTTTTGGTTTTTGTAATCGGAGGCTGGAGCAGACTGCCACCTTTTTAATACCAACTAACTCGGAGTGAGAAAGTCAATAGATAACGTGTTTAGTCTCCGTGAGAAATGAAACAGAAATCTTTTGAAAGATTCTGAGTGGCTAGGGAGGGTTGTGCATTGCATCACCTTCAACTGGGGTCCATGATGTCGATCATCAATGCCCCAGCAATCATTTTAGGATTCTGGCAGCATAAAATGAAGTGACCCGTTTTCTGCCTCAGTGAATGGAGGTCTTCTCTTCTTACAACCCTTTATCATTATAATTCTTTTTTAATTCATCACCCCTTCAGAGTGCTACCGAGACTTCATACTATAACCTTGTTGGGTTTATTCCAAGTACTAGCTCCATCTCAGTCGGCACTTTTTCCCATATTTACTCCGCTATTACTTTTACTCCTTTTCCATGTCATACCTAAGGGACTTCTACCCTAACGTAGTGGATTGTCCCTCTCCCTTAGGTGATCCCTCTCCGGTTATGGCTGTAACATTGGAATAGTAACCTGAACCAACCACCTTATAACTCCAATTAAGTAAAATGCATGGTCGGTCTTTTGGTACAGTTCTCCTTTCCATAAACCAATTGAAAATTCAATTAAGGTACTTACGATATAAATATCAAAGCGTTTAGTACCTCGATTGTTTTTGACAATTTTCAGAAATGCTCCCCCTCAAAATGTGCTTCGTATTTCGAAATTGCTTAGGCAAACGTTTGGACGGAGTTTAGTCCTCATATCCACTGTTCTTATATTATACACATATTTAAATCACATTTTCTCACCCTTATCAAAATTTTAAACCCTTTGACATTTTGGATATCATTGATTTAAAAATTTTATAAAATTTGGGAGAAAAGTGTGTCTTTAACTCACAAGTCGTGGCATGAAACAAATAACTTCTGCTCCTCAATTGTTAGAGGATATCAATTAACTCCAACACCTTAATCATTACGAGATTACTAGCTAACTAATGTTACAAGGTATAATAATTCACAATAAGAGAATAAGATTGACCTTTTGATAGTCATGAACGATGTCGTCACGTTGTTCAGTGATCAGCCTTAGTCAATATCTCATATTCCTTCCTCCAACAATAGCTTCTAGACCTCGATAATGAATCCTTTTGGATCTTTAGTCTTTTTCTCGATTGCTGTGATGAAAGTTCTTTGCTTCATCTCTTGTCAATCCTCTGACCACTTCCGAAGTCTCCAATGCCCTTATTAGTAACTCGTACAGATGAAATCTTTAACCATTTGGTCCAGCTTCTCCATGACACTTGGTCACGTCCCATCTATTAAACATGTGAATCACTTCAGGTCTCATCAGCTTTCTCTGATATTTCCTGTCTCTGGTAGCCAACTCACATGAGGGCTTAGGGATGATCGTAATAGTCATCTTTTAAGTAATATAAGTCCGGCAGCATCCCAATTAGGACGTTCAAAGTTTGATCTTTGTTTTATAACTTTCACCGAGCTGCAAGTCTCCTACAATGACGATTCCTGATCACTAAGTTTCTATATCCACATGTTGACTGCTGTGTGAAGACTGGGCCTTGTCTGTCTTGGTCAGATGGTTGATCTTTCCTGATTACTAAAAGGAACAGATCTTTCCAAAATCATGTTGGATGAAGATTTTTGGAAAATCCATTTTCCGAGCACTTGAAATATCTTGTTAATCATCCTCGGCTAAGACATATAAACTCTCTTAGGTAGTTGTATTCCATATTTATCAAACAACTTTATGACACTGATCACAGCAGATAATTCACAACTACGATCTGACTGCTTCACACTATCAGAGGATTCACGTGTGTTTTATGATAATAGTGATTACTCTTTCCTCCAAAACCAACCATTGAGTGATGTCCGGATAGACGCACTGATGACATATCCGCGTTCACTCTCTACCCACAATGATGGAACTAATTCTTCAAGGCCGAAGTCTAGGTAACGACGGCTTTGAGCTTGATATGGATAAGAGCAATTTTTCGCTCTTTGTCACCTGTTCACAGATAATCCAGAAATCCTTTTGAAGAAGAATTTTGTGAATCGTTTTACCTGACCTGGTGGTCTCCTAAGGGCAGAGGTTCATATATGTTTCTCAGGATTTGATGACCCTCCAGATACTCAAATCAACCATATATTCAGCCGCTTAATGGCATTCATCCATCTGATAATGAAGAAAAGACACTGTTTTACTTGAGAAAGGCTATAACAAGGAGTTGAAAGCTTGGTCCTCAATCAGCTTTGCAGAGTTTCCCTTTCCTGTTCGTTACTGCAAAACATTTGATGAACACCCAATATCATACGTCTTCCTTTGAACATGTTTGCCCATCCGGAACTTTTTAAACGATGAGGCGTATGCATTTGCCCAGTTTAATTTCCCTGGTTCCGGGAAATTCATTTTGGGGGAATGGTCTATTCTGTGTTCAGTGTGTAGCAGGTCCTCTCGCATTCTGGAATTGGCTTAAACTACGTAGTGGTCGCCACCATTGGGAATGTGATCGTTGTCAGTGTCCCTCCATATCAGAGACATTCCTTCAATCCTGCTTTGAAATGTCATTTGTTAGATTGTTCAGAGAAGTTTTGATATGACGTGATCAAAAGATCTGTGCATCGATGAGTCAACCCAACCCTCACATGTGTCAAGATCTACCATCCAGTTAGAGAGAGTTGGAAGTTGTTTGTAAGCAGATGCCTCAGACACTCTTGGTTTCTTTGAACTTGGACATCAGCTTTCGAGGAGTGTTTAAGCTACCCAGAAGCGGCAGAATCAATCTCTCCTCTTGTATTCTACCTGGTTTGAATCTAGCTGAAGGGCCACCATCATGCATCATCTGTCTTCATCATCAATTACTATCACTTTCTCTAGTGGTCTTTTACCTTGTCTGCAACTTCCTTAACCATAGGTGTCTTCATCCGCTATCAGAAGCTTTCATAAGACAGGTATAGATTTAGTTGGTCGTGATTTTGTTGCAACTTCTTCTATTCATGTGATTGAAGAGAGTACTTATAGATCAAATTCTCAAGAACAACTTTATCAGTTGGACCTGATGGATTTAAAGTTAATCTTGTTTCTCCTCAAATCTTGTACCCTTTTTGGACTCTATAATCCTCGAACTCTTTTCAGATTCTTGATTCTTTGACAGTACTCTGGGCCCAGGCAACACAGAGTATTTCTCCGATTAAAATCGCAGTGAGTCGTTCAAGAACTTAAGGATAGCTCATCAAGTTTCGTGTCCTAAATAATTATCAACATCCGTAGGAACTTGGGTCCGAATTGAAGCCAAAACATCACAAGTGATCAGTCTTACTTCACTTTCAGACATCTCGTGCACCACTCTTTGCACTCTTAACTGAAGGTTGCGATGAATGTAGAATTCAGGGAGAGATGTGGTGAAGTGTTGAAGCTTCCGTGTTGATTGGTTGGAGAATGACCAGTAATGACGGCATAGAAGATGAGACCACTGTAGAAGTGAGAGCAATCACTGAGGAGTTGAAGTTACTGTCTGATGACTTGAATCAGGTATGGGTGAATCAGACACTCCCTAACTTTAGATTGACTCTTGAATCATCTTCGGTTGGATTGGTCATAGAAGAAATGATCCCCAAAGTTATAAGTGTCATCGAAGATTATTTTTCATGAGAAACATAGAACCCAGACTGACTTTGGTTTATCATTGAGAAACTGATCGTTCTGAAATGACTTCAAATTTCAAGAACCTTGCGGTTATGCTGTAGCGAGGAATTCATCATCCATGTGCTCAGGGTTTGGTCCAGCAAGAGACCCATGTAATTTTCCAGAGTCCGATCCAGTCTATGGTCTTCTTTCAATGGGCTTAGGGTCTGGTCCAGCCAAAGCCTCATGCGCCTTTACAGAGTCAGATACAGGAATGCTTACTCCTGATGTTACGGTAGAAGAGTCTACTTCACCTTGATCTTTGTCATTTTTCGGAGCAGCGATTTCTGTTTCACTTTCTGTTCGTTCTGAATCAGAAGTTGATGAAGATTCATGGATTACTTTCTTTGATGTGTCATCATCATGTTGAGAAGAGGGTCCAGTTTTTGAATCAGGAGGAGTTTGATCACGCCTAGCAAGGATAAACTGATCAGTAGTTCTTTTCTTCTTTGACATATCGATCAGGGAATGAGCTACTTTACTTTAGTTTACAACGGCCTATTCCCTTCCCACTACTTCATGCAGTTGGATTTGTTCGAAACTGATCCCTGATCGTATACTCCTCCAACCTGGTGCCACTGCACCGAGGCAGAAAGCTGATCCAAGCTGAGCTGATAGCTCGTGTCGCAGTCAGCATCATCACCTTTCTCTTCTCCCTTTCTTGATGTGTATTCCAAACTCAACCTTCTAGCTAGTTCGAGTTCAGGATCGAATTACCTTCTTCTTGAGGATAATATTTCTTGTTGAGTCTTCATCATCTTCGACAACAAGTTGGAAATTGGCTTCCCCTTCTAACTTTCTGTGGAAGCTAAACCTTGGAAGGTTCTTTGACGAGGAGGAGCTTGCATCGTTTTGTTTGACTGGTGTTGGTGTTGTTGGGCTTTTTGGTGTAGCATGCTTTTGTTGCAGGTTGCATGCTTGCACTTTCTTAAGGGGTTTTCTTTGTATTCTCAGCAACCATTTTCAGATACTTGGGATTAAAAAGAGGATTGTTGAATGTGCTTCAGTTAATCAGAGGATCCGGGGAAATGCCATTCTAAACACTTCCAACTTGACTCACCTTTAGAGACAAAACTTGAGATTTCCTAAGATATAACCATCTCCAGTGGATGAACAGCAGAATCAGGACGTCGTTGGATGTTTTTATAACATTGCCAAGAAGTAGATTTACACTTTGGAACACCGTCCATACGAGATGAGGAGAGGATTACCTTTCTTCTTTGGGTCTATTCTTCAGAACTGGCTTTGAGGCTTGCTTTGTGTTAGAAAAAGCCTGGATCCCTTGAGTAAACTTGCCCATATCAGCTCTGCGTGATCAACATTAGTATGATGAGTGACGATTCCCCTACCAGCATTGCATGAACTGGGTGTCTTGGCTTGTCACTGCCAATAAGTCTTTCCCTATCAAGCATCTGGTTTGAGTCAGCAAAGAATTTTGCCTCCAAGGTTGATACACATAATTTCGTATCCGTGAATTGGAGACAAATTTCTACAGGTTCAGGATTATCCCCGAGCTCATTAACAAAAATCAATCACCGTGTCACCAGACTGAGGTAACATCAAAAGGGTGAGTTGTTGACAGGAACTTAATCGCTAATGCCTTTTCTTAGAAATCAGCTACTCAGATCGAACCATTGTTACATCAACTGTGACAACTAAGATACCCCAGTCTTCGCATAATGACATTTGTTTTCCAAGACTGTTAGCAGGTAGATAGGCATGAACATTTGCTGAGGCGGTGAGATGCTTGGAAGAAAGTTGTATTACTCAGGATGTCCACTGATATCTGAAAGATGGATTCTTTGAATCTTTTGTGCGTTTTGAAACGAAGGTTGCTTTCCGAATTGTTAACCCACTGAGAATGCGAGGTACAATCTGCTCAACTGTTCTTGTAGGAGTTGAGCGGGAACATTTTGTTCTGCCATCCGTAATTCTGCAAAAGACATTTAACACAGAATACAAACATGCAGAGAAAGAAGTTAGAAGAGCACGTTAGCATCAATAAAAGTCATGTAACTACACGATGAGATTTAAAACAGTGTGTAACACTGGTTTGAATTTAAAAATCTACTAATTAAACCAACAGGATCAATTACTTGTTAACTAAGCCCGATGGGGTTTAGAAAAGCAACTGAGTTCATTAGAATGTGCTTGATAGATTATTAGGCTCAAAGGGTCAAAAAGTATGAAATTAAGCCAAACCAGCCGCAAGGCAGAATGTCCTAACGTTCCGCCGTTAGGAGAAATTGACCAAAAAAACAGCCGGTCTCACGTTGGTATGGTCCGAATATTTCATATTTCACGGCGGTTTGGTCAATTCTCCTAACGGCGAGTTGCATTCTGTCCTAGCGGCGGTTTTGCGGCTAAATTTCATATTATTGTACCCATTTGAGCCTAAAAGCTACAAGGTCCCATTTCTAATGACCCAGTTGCTTTTCTAAACCCCATCCGAGCTTAGTTAACAAGTAATTGATCCTGTTGGATAATTATTAATTTTAAAAACAAACCAGAGTTACAACTGTTTTAATCAATCGAGTAGTTACGATGACTTTTATTGAATGCAAACGGGATTCTCTCTAACTTCGTTTCTCTGCAATTTTGTCTTCTTTGTAAAAGCTCCTTTTTGCAGAATACATTGCAGAACAAAATGTTCCCGCTCAACCTCCTACAAAGACAGATGAGCAGGAATGTACCTCGCTCTCAGATGGTTAACAATCGGGAAAACCACCTTCGTTCACGCACAAAAGATTCAAAAGAATCCCTCTTTCAGATATCAGTGGACAACCTGTGTAATACCAAACTCCTTCTCAAGCATCCACTGCCTCAGCAAATTTCCTGCTATCTACCTGCAACAGTTCTGGAAAACAATGTCCATATAATGCAAGACTGGGGTATATAGTTGTCAAGTTTATGACTAGTGGTTCGATCTGAGTGCTGAACTTCTCAGAAAGGCATTAGCGATTTAGTCCTGTCAACCAACTCACCAATTTGAGTTACCTCCGTCTGGTGACACGGTGATTGATTTTGTTAATGAGCTGGGATATCCTGAACCTGTAGAAATTGTCTCCAGTATACGGACGAATTATGTGTATCAACCTTGGAGGGCAATTCTATCCTTGCTCAACCAGTGCTTATAGGAAAGACTTCTGGCAGTGACCAAACCCCAGAACCCGTTTCTGCAAATTGCTGTAGGGAATCGTCACTCCAAACTAATGTTGATCTTGTAGAGCTGATATGGGAAGAGTTTACTCAAGGGATCCAGACATTTTTCTCACATAAAGCAAGCCACAAAGCCAGTCTGAAGAACCCAAAGAAGAAAGTAACTCCTCACCCATAATCCCTTATGTACGTTTTTTCCAAAGTGGATAATCCTATTTCTTGGCAAGTAATAACAACATCCAACGACGTCCTGATACTGCTGTTCACACACTGAGATGTTATATCTAGGAAAATCTCAGTTTGTCTCTAAAGGTGAGTCAGTTGAAGTGTTTGGAATGGCAATTCCCGATCCCCTGATAACTGAAGCCATTCAACAATCCTCTTATTATCCCAAGTATCTGAAAATGGTTGCTGAGAATACAAAGAAAACCCCTCAAGAAAGTGCAAGCATGCAACCTGCAACAAAGCGTGCTACACCCAAAAAGCCCACAACCACCACACCAGTCAAACAAACCAAGCCAGCTCCTCCTCCTTCAAAGAAACCTTCCAAGCGTAAGCTTCCACAGAAAGTTAGAAAGGGGAAGCCCACTTTCCAACTTGTTGACGAAGATGATGAAGCTCAACAAGAATCTAATCCTCAAGAAGAAGGTAATGATCCTGAACTCGAACTAGCTAAGAAGTTGAGTTTGGAAACACATCAAGAAAAGGGAGAAGGAGAAGGTGATGATGCTGACCTGGAACGAGCTATCAAGCTCAGCTTGGATCCAGCCTTTCTGCCTCAAGGTCGGGCACCAGTTGGAGGAGTAACGATCAGGGATCCAGTGTCAGAAACAACTCCCAAACTGCATGAAGTAGTGGGAAAGGGAAAGGCCGTTGTAACTGAAGAACAAGTAGCTCATTCCCCAGATTCGATATGGTCAAAGAAGAAAAGAACTACTGATCAGGATTTATCCTTGCTAGGCGTGATCAAACTCCTCCTATTCGCAACTGACCCTCTGCTCAAGCATGATGATGACACATCAGAGAAAGTAATCTATGAATCTTCATCAACTTCTGATTCAGAACGAACAGAAAGTGAAACAGAAACCGCTGCTCCTAAAATGACAAAGATCAAGGTGAAAGTAGACACTTCTACCGTAACCATCAGTAGTAAGCATTCTGTATCTGACTCTGTAAAGGGGCGCATTGATGCTTTGGCTGGACCAGACCCTAAGCCATGAAAGAAGACCAGACTTGATCCGACTCTTGAAAATTACATGTGTCTCATTTGCAGGACCCAAACCTGAGCACATTGATGAGAAATCCTCGCTACAGCCTACCCGAAGGTTCATGAAATTTGGAAGCTCATTACAGACAACGTGTCATCAATGATCAACCAGAAAGTCATTCTGGTTTCATGTCTTCCATGAAAAAACTCGATACACTTTTAACGTTTGGGTAACAATTTCTCCATGACCAAACCAACCGAAGATGATTCAAGAGAAATCTAAAGATATGGAGGAGAGTCTGATTCACCATACCTGATTCAAGACATCAGACAGTAACTTCAACTCCTCCAGTGATTGCTCCCTTCACAGAGGTCTCATCTTCTAAGCCGTCATTACTGGTCACTCCTCCACCAATCAACACGGAAGCTACAACAATCACCACATCTCTCCCTGAAATTACTCCATTCATCGCCCTTCAGCTAAGAGTGGCAAGATTGGAGCAAGAGATGTCTGAAGTTGAAGAAGACTGATCAATCTGGTTGAGGTTTTGGCTTCAATTCGAACCCAAGTTCCTACGGATGTTGATAAAAATTTAGGAAACGAACTTGAAAGATGCTCTCCCTTAAGGTTCTTGAACAAAGAACAAACACACTTCCGATTTAATCGAGAAATACTCTGTGTTGCCTGGCCCAGAGTCTGTCAAGAATCAAGAATCTGAAAAGAGTCCGAAGGAGATTTATCTGAAGCCAAAAAGGAACAATATGAGGAGAAACAAGATTCAACTTACTCCATCAGGTCAACTGATAAAGTTGATCTTGAAGAATTTGATCTAAAAAGTGCTCTCTTCAGTCACATGAATAAGAAGAAGTCTGCCAACAAAAACACGACCAACTACCATCTATACCATGCTCTCATGGAAGCTTTGATAGCTGATGAAGACGCAATGGATAAGGAAGTTGCAGACAAGGTGAAAGACCACAAGAGAAAGCATGATAGTGATGATGATGAAGACCGATGATAGATTATGAAGGCCCTTCAGCTAGACAACCAGGTGGTAAGATCAACAAAGAGGAGGAGATCTGATTCTGCCGCTTCTGGGTCAGCTAAACCTCCTCCGAAAGCTGATGACCAAAGTTCAAAGAAACCAAGGGAGTCTGAGGCATCTGCTTCAAAACAACATCCATCTCTCTCCTCAACTGGATGCTAGATCATCAGACACAAGAGAGGACGGGGTTGACTCAACGATGCACAATCTGACCCTGAATCAAAACACTCTGAACAATCCTACAAATGAACCTTATCAAGCATGATGAAGGGAATGTCTCAGATATGGAGGACACTGACAACGCTCACATTCCCAAGGTGTCGACCCACACTTATTTATAAAGCCGATTCCAGAAAGCGAGAGACCTGCTACACCTGAACCAGAATAGACCATTCCCCCAAATGATTTCCTGGAACCAGAACATAACTGGGCAAATGCATACCGCCCACGTTTAAAGTTCCGAGGAAAACAAGCTCAAAAGGAAGACGTATGATATTTGTCGTTCATCAAATGGTTTTTGCAAGACGAACAGGAAAGAAGAAACTCTGCAAAGCTGCTTTATAGAAGACCAGCTTTCAACCTTGTTAAAAGCCTTTCTCAAGAACATTGTCTTTCTTCATATCAGATGGATGAATGCCAAAACTGCTGATAAATAAGGTTTGATTAGAGTAATCTCCCTGAGGGTCATCAAATTCCTAGAACCAGATATGTACCACTGCCCTTAGGAGGACCACCAGGTCAGGTAACTATTCAACCACAATTCTTCTTCAATAAGGATCTGGATTATCTGCTGACAGGTGACAAAGAGCGAAGAATTGCCTTATCCATATCCAAGCTCAAAGCCGCTCGTTACCTAGACTTCGGCCTTGAAGAATTAGTTCCATCATTGTGGGTTGAGAGTGAACGCGAATATGACATCAGTGCGGTCTATGGCATCACTCACTGGTGGTTTTAGGAGGAAGGATATTATCACAAACACAGTGAATCCTCTGATCGTGAAGCAGTCAGATCGCAGATGTGAATTCTCAGTGTGATCAGTGTCAAGGTATTCGAAAAATACGGATACAACTACCTAAGAGAGATAATTCTTCCCGAGCTGATACAACCAATAATACAAGAACTCGGAAAAGATTTCAAAAAATCTCATATCCAATGATTTTGAAGATCTGTTATACTTTTTAATATCAAGAAAAAGCTCAACCATCTAGCCCAAACAGACAAACCAGTCTTCACACAGCAGGTCAACATAGTGGGATTAAGAAACCGAGTGATCAGGATTCGTGTAGGAGACTTGCAGATCGGATTGAAAGTTACCACAAAGATCAACCTTGAACGTCCTAATTGGGATGCAGCAGACTATTACTTCAAAGAAGACAATACGGATCATCCCTAAGCCAAGAGCAGTTGTCTACAAGACAGAAATAATCAAGAAAGCTATGATATACTGAATGAGGATTCACAAGTTTTTAGTGATGGGACGAATGACAAGAGTCATGGAAAGCTGACCAAACGGTAAAGACTTTCATCTGAACTAGTACAATTAAGGCATGAGACTAGTAATTCAGAGGGATGACAAGAGAAGAAGCGAAAGACTTCATCACAGCAAATCGAGAAAGACAACAGATCAAAAGGATCTATCGAGGACTATAAAGCTTGATGTAGGACGAACAAGGAGATATTGACTACAGGCTGATCACATAACAACGTGACGACATCGTCATGACAATCAAAAGGTCAATCTTATCTCTTATTTGAATAATATAGCCTTGTACATTTAGTAGCTAGTTTAATCTCTTAATGAATTAAGTGTAGGTAGAAATTGAATCCCTCAACAATTGAGGAGCCGCAGTTATATGTTTCCATTCACACTTGTGTATTAGAGACACACTATTCTCCCAAATTTTATAACATATTTAAATCAATTGATATCCAAAAGTCAAAGGTTTTATAAAATTTTTTGATAAAGGGGAGAAAATGTGGATTAAAAATGTGTATAATAAGGGAGAACATATTATGAGGACGCATATACTCCGTCCAAACTGCAAAAACAATTTCGAAAACCCGAAACACATTTTGAGGGTAGCATTTCGAAAATGTCAAAAACAAACGAGGTACTAAACGCTTTGATATTTATATCGTAGTACCATTAATGAATTATTCAATTGGTTTTATGGAAAGTAGAACTGTACCAAAAGACCGACCATGCCTATTTTACTTAATTGGAATTATAAGTTGGTAAGGTTAGGTAATATTCCAATGATCCAGCATAACGGAGGGATCTCCCCATCGGACAATCCACTATTTAGTGAAGAAGTCCTATAGGTTAAGACAAGGAAAAAGGAGTAAAAGCGAAATAAAGGTGAAAAGTTGCCGACTGAGATGGAGCAGTACTGGAAATAAACCCAACAAGGTTCTAGTCCTGAATCTCGGTTAAGCACTGAAGGGGTTTGAAGAATTAAAAAGAAATTATAAAGATAAAGGTGTAAAGAAAGATGCCCTCCATTCACTTAGGCCGAAAACCGGGTCAATTCATATGCTGCCAGAATCAACTAAAATATTGCTGTACATTGAAGATCGAACATCATGGACCCCAGTGATGCAATTCACAACCCACCCTAGCCCACTCAGAATCATTTCAAAAGATTTTCTGTTGTCATTTCTCACGAGAGACTACGATACGTTATTCTATTGGACTACTCAACTCCGAGTTAAGTTGATATTGAATAGTGCAGACTGCACCAGCCTCCGATTACAAACCAAAACGCACTATTGATCTGAAAACCAAGAGATCGTCAATTAATCTCGTAAGGACACATATCCAATCACTGTCTTCACACACTGGGAAACAAGTCTATCCTAAGAGTCCTATGCATTATCCTTGTGATATTTCAGAACATACCGAGTGAAACGATAGTTTTTCACAATGAAAGATGGAAAATCCTGCTAGAGCCAACACAAACAAGCCTCTAGGTAGGTGACTTTGTGCGATTCCTACAAGAATCAAACTTGGGTCAACTGGAAAGAAACAATGGTGCGGTCTGTGTGAATCAACTTGTTCTAGTGATAAGAATTGACGGTTATTTACATTGACAAACAATCAAAATTCTCGGAAGTGTAACAAATTCTTTCATAGGGGTAAAATAAGAAACACTTTAGACTGTCTTTTTCAAATCAGTTTCTCTTTATTACTAAACTTTTTATTCAGGATATCTTAAGATGGAGAAGTGAGATGTATTCCCAGTTCCTGATATGTCAAGGTAAATAACTGAATGCCATACACGACATACACTTGTAATGATGTTATGAAAGACCTCATAAAGTGTGTCAAAGCTACCGCAAAATCTGATTCATGAATTCTGTAACCCCCCCATTGTTACAATATAGCAGCTGAAAGCAGAATCTGGGTGATTACTTCATGATACAACAATCATACTCATAAAGAAAACGACCTAAAAGAGACGTTACTCTAAAGGAAACAAAGATATGTTATCATTCATTTCAAATCAGAGTTTTTACAAAGTGCAGGTCCCAAAATCTAAAATATCAAGTTTGAATGATAACAGTTCAGCCATCTTCGAGTCAATGCCACTTCGTGCCGCAACTTGCTTAATTACCTGAGATAAACATGCTAAAAGGGTCAACACAAAGGTTGAGTGAAATTCATAGGTTTGAAATGTAATAGTTGAAAACAAGTTATCAAAATGGAAATATTGGCATTGCAGGGATAATTATCATGGAGAACTATTAATATCATGGAGAACCGTATTATCATGGGAAAATAGTTGAATATTATATGGTTGAATGCAAGTCATTATAATGGTAATAATTGCAACGAATACAATTATCATGGAAAATCATGGAACATGATTATTGCAAGCTAAGCTCATGAACATCAATACAATAACATGGGAAATCACCGAAGTGATATTGGTTAGGGGAAGATGTCCCCGTGAAAAGATAACTTGCCAAGTTACCTATTAGGACAAATATAGTAGCTTTTTGGCTACCCCAAGCATGGGTATACAAACAGGAGCCGTCACCCCCAATAGATCAATATCACAATATTCGCAATGTTTCGACTCGTAATGCAAGTAATTACTGATTCATGATATGGAAATAATGGCACTGGAAGCTACTTAGTAATAGCATTATATCTGGATAGCATCCAGTTGGAAAAACACTGTGCTTTATGGTTTTATATCAGGTAACACAGGTTTACAAGTATTCAAAATATTTGAAATCATGGGGTTATGAATTCATTAAGCCTTTGAAAAGTAATCACATTGTTATAAGAATAATGATAAGTAAAAGGAATTTGAACAATCATGTATCCCCCACGCGGTTATAAAACATTCAAAAGATTGAAAAGCGATGCCATGAAACTCACCAGGTAGGTAAAGTGTAAAAAATTTCTTAAAAGAACGCCTGACGATCTTATCACAATTCTTAACAGGAAGGGTTGAAATAGTAAAATGATAGCGCACGTCACACTACATGATATAGAATAGTCAAGTCTTCGGAATGATTATACATTAGAACTTTGGTTTAAGAGTTATGAGTTCGATTGAAGAGTTTAAATATTGTATCTACGGTCGGGCCAACATAATCATAAGTCCCTCATAAACGTTTGAGGAGCTAGGGCACTTAATCGTGAAACCCAACAACTCATCAGAAACGTAATACCAAGATAAACTCCTTAATATGAAGCTCCCTAGTAATGTTTTCCAATCAATGCTCCGATGAATTGGTTTTAAAGCGTTTTTTTTAATCAATATCTGGAAAAGTTAAGCACGAGAACCGTTACTTAAAGTTATGCTGGTAAGGTTATTAACACATGATTTTATACTTTTTTCAAAATGTTTTCATTTAGACCCCTAGGGTTTGGAAAATTGCAAAAGACCCCTGGGGATTGCATTTTACGACTTTGGTCCTTCAACTTTATCGATATACCAATTAAACCTGGAGTTTTGAAGAAAAGTGACCATAATAGACCCCAATAGTTTATAACTTTGTATAAAATGACATAATCAGCCCCTTTAGTTATAAGTTTCCGAAAGTTACGATATATAATCCACCTTGGCATGGATTATAATTCAAAACAAGTCCAAATTGCCATGCCAAGCTATTTTAACATTTCTTAGACATTATAAGTTATAATAAAACAAAAATATGAGTTTTAACATAACACACTTTTAATTTAACGATTCGTAAGCTAGTAAGTAAAACGGTCAAAATATCGGGTTTCAAAACGAAAACGCCAGGTTTGGGGGGTAGTGTTGTTTTTTTTTTTTTTTTTTTTATTATTATTTATTTTATTTAAGTTCAAATCCTTCATTAATCAGAAAAGTGGTTCTTTAACATATAGTTAAGCATGTCTAGGATAGATTATAACATATTTAAACATTATAAACCATATAGTTTAAGAAAAACCGAAATTAGGGGTTTTTGGAGTACGATTTTTGGATACAAAATTGAAAATGACATGAATTGAGTTATGAAAACTTAACAAGAGTATATTTAAGGATCAATGACATTATAAGGTGTAGGAGCAGAAGTAGAATCATTCAAAACTGGTTTGAGCTTCAAGGAGCAAAAATGGTGGAAACGGTTCAGAATCGGGACTTATGGCTTCATACGGCTAGAGTAACGAACTCCCGTGCTCGTTTCTTGGTTTCTTTTGCTTCCTTTCTGTACTTGAGCCTTCTTAAGATCACTTAGGATCTATTAGAGCAAAGGATTGCTTCTATGTAAGGGTTATAGAGGAGGAAGTGGGGGATGAAGAAAAATGAAGTGTTATGGCTCCTATTTATAGGTAAAGGACCCTTAAGGACCAAGGAAGCTTATGAATCTGATATAGGACGTGTGTAACAGCTAGGGGATGACTAGGAGAGGCTATATGGTGATTTGTTAAGGCTAGAGGTGGTAGGATTGCAAGGTGGAAGGTTTTTAGGGGTGTTTGGGTGTTCGCGGCTGATTGGAGCAAAAAGAAGGTCATGTGCCTTCAATTTCGACCAAGAGAAGGTTTAAGCATGTGCATAAGCTGCTTGAAGGTTTCTAGAAGAGTTCTTAGGTGGTCATTTGCACATGGTAGCAATTTAGAGGGGTTAAAATGGTCATAGAAGCAAACCGGGTCTATTTTGGGTTCGACGGGTTCTTCAAAGGTTTTAACAAGGTACATTGTGTTATAAATGATTAAGGAATGATGAAATAGGTTGTTAAGGTCTAGGATTAAAGTAATTAGCAAAGATTAGCAATTCGTTTGGGTTAAAACGGATTAGAATTGAAGAAATGGGAGTACGGGTTCAACTAGGGCTCATTTAGGGTTTTCTTGACTTTCTTGGTTTATAATTCGTATGATTTTGATTAGGAATGATGGAATACAGTTCCTAGGGCTTATATAAAGTATTATCAATGAATTTTGGTCGTTGGTTTAAGTTATAATGGGTTGAAATTGAGAAAACGGGTCAAAGTTACAATTAGGGCATAATTAGGGTTTTCTGGATTCGTTAAGGTTTTCTAGGCTTTGATTTCTTGCACATTGCCAAGTTAATGATAGATAATGATTTGTAAACTTATTTTATGAGTTTATAATGGCCCTTGGTTGGTTATTTGGGATTAGAATGGTTTAAAACGAGTAAACGGGTTAAATGAACCAATTAGGTACATTTAGGGTTTCTAGGATATGTTTTACGTACAAGTGAAGTAAAATGATGAAGTAATGATGAATAATGATTGAATAGGATTGATATGATTGTAAAATAAGTTATTTAAACTTATTTAAGTGTTGGTTTGGGGTTATGATGGATAAAAACCAAAAAAATGGGTCATGGTTTAAAAACTAGCTCGGTTTTAGGGTTTAGGGTTTTGAATTAGGGTTTTGAGTGCAAAAAGATGTATGAAAGCTTATGTATGGAATAATTAGGGTTCATATATTGTAAAATGAGTATATTAGCTTGCTTAAGTGGTAGTGAAGAGATGAGAATGAAAATGGAGGTAAAACGGCTATTTTAGAGATCATGCTTAATGACTTGTATATTGAACTTTTAGAGACTTGTACTTTGACTTGAAGAGATTTTATATTTCAAATGAGATTTAATATTGCTTGTACATATGCTTTAGTAGCTTGTGCATTCACTTTAGATGTTAATCATTCATGGAATTAGGGTTTAGAGGCATACGATAACGGTTTAAAGCCCGTTTAGATATAACGTTGCGAATGGTATATTATAGGAATGATGTACTTTGTAATAAGGATATGATGATATTGACTTGACATGTTATGATGTTTGCTTGACATATATGAAGATAGGATTGCCATAGATAGGTTGCGTGAGCTCGTCTACTTTAGTTATAACATACTGAGATATATAAGTAATGTAATAAAGCGAAAAATTTCCCCGTATAATTGTGATAATAGTAAAATAGTTTGATGAAAATTCTTGGGTTGTTATACTTGGCGAGGTAATCTTTTGTATTAAGAATAAAACATTTACTTTCGAATACTCTAAAATGGTTAAGGTTTAGTTTCCTACCTCTTAACAACTCGTATGGAGTTTTTCCTAAAATACATCTAATGGAAACTCTATTGATTATATAGGTTGACGTATCGACCGCATTACATTAAATTTTTTGAGGAATAGATTGTTCGTTTAACATGGTTCTACTCATTTCTTGTAGAGTGCAATTTTTTCTTTCTACTACCCTATTTGATTATGGAGTACGAGGAGCGGAAAAATTATGAGATATCCTATTTGAATCACAATAGTTTCCGAATTGTACTTCATTATCAAATTCCTGACCATGATCTGTTCTAATTGATACAATGGAACATCCTAATTTGTTTTGTATCATTTTGCTAAATATTTCGAATTTTTTGAAGGCTTCGGTTTTATTTGCTAAAAATCTAGTTGTTGGGAATTAAAAGTCTTCTTAATACTGTTAAATATTAATGCTACTAGTCAATGATAAAAGAGAAGTTTCAACTAGAGACATTAATGGTGATTGAAAACATTAATTTTGGT
>BQNB010019611.1:12810-66603 GCA_026074375.1 Tanacetum coccineum | reverse complement strand
TAGTGTAGAAGTCCTTAGGTATGATACAAAAGGAGAAAAAGTGAGAATCGGGAATAATGCCGACTGAGATGGAGCTAACACTGGAATAAACCCAACAAGGTGTTAGTTATGAAGTCTCGGTAAGCATTGAAGGGGTTGAAGAATGAAAAAGAAATGTAAGGATAAAGGGTGTAAAGAAAGAAGCCCTCCATACACTTAGGCAGAAACCGGGTCAATACATAATCTGTCGGAAACACTAAGTTGTTTTCTGACATTGAAGACAGTCATGAACCCAGTGACACTATGCACAACCCTCCCTAGCCACTCAAGGTCTCTCAACAGACTCTTGTTTCATTTCTCACGAAGATTACACGCATTTCTATCAACTTTCTCACTCCGAGTTAGTTGATATTGAAAAGGTGGCAGTCTGCTCCAGCCTCCGATCACTAAAACTAAAGTGCACTATTGAGTCTAGAGCCAAAAGAGATCATCTATAAATCTCATTAGGACACTTGCCAAATTATGCTTGCTAAGTCACACAATGTGAATAACAAGATATATATTAAGAGTCCTACGCATTATCCTTGTGATTTTGTCAGAACATCCGAGTGATATAATTCACAGTGAAGATGGAAATCCTGCTTAAGCCAACATCAAACAAGCTCATGGTAGGTGACTTGTGCGATTCTATATGAATCAAACTTGTGACAACTAGAAAGAAACGATGGTGCGATTCTATAAGAATCAAACTTGTTCCAGGTTATGAATTGACGATTGATGATGAATTTTTGAAATGATTAACACTCTCGATGTGTCACAAAAACCACTTTAGCAAGTGACACGTCGATTGATTTTCAAATCGATTTTTCTATTCAATCGGTGAGACTTTGTCTTGCTGGTTCACTCATACCGTGTTGTCTGCTTTGAGACGCTTTGGTAATGAGAACGGCTAGTACAACTGCGAAACCCTGTCAAAGAGATTCCTCAGAATTCAACCTCATCACAGGAAGTATTTATACTGATCAACGGGGAACCGTGGTTATTACAACCGTATTCGACGAAGTGACAAAGACACTCTTATCCATAACTGTTAATTATTACTAACCTAAACCTGCAGGTACTCCTGACGATTGGTGCAGCTGATTACGGACGAGTCATGATTCATAGCCACATGCTCATACCCGACCAACAAACATAAAGACATCATGAAAGCTCAAGTACATGTTTCAATACTTCCGCTACTCTGATACCGTACGTCTTTCTTGAAGTGACGAAGTATTAAAGTCAAAGAATTTCAAAGAAGTTTTCGTCACTCTGATACCGAACGTCTTTCTCGAAGTGACGAAGTGTTATAGTTAAAGAACCTCAAGAAAGATGCAATATTAAAGCTTTTCAAGATAACATATCAAGAAAGGTATGAGCATGTCGGTCCAAAAGTCACAAGTTCACAAGATGGCAAAGTTTACAAGATGGCAAAACAAGATTATGCTTGGTTGATGATCTCAAGGTGTTCAAGATTACATTTTCACATTCAAGTCAAGATAAAGGAACAAGCTCAAACCTAAAGTCAATGATCACTACATCAAATCACAAGTTAAAGATTAAAGTTAAACGAGCTCAAGACTAAAGATAAAGCATAGTATGCTAGGTTTAAGTTTTTGTAAAATGGAGTGACCTCCCTTAGGGGGAGATTGTTAGGAATATGAAAATCCTAGGAAAGTATCAGTCACTCCATAGATAATTGTCGTTAGCTTGTTTAGGTATTTTTAGAACCTTAATAGGCTAAGTTAGGAAAAGCCCATAGAAAGCCCATGTAAGCCCATCTATGGCCGGCCTTATTAGGGTATCTATACACATCTCCGTGCCTTGGAGAGGTGGCTGGTTGTTCATTTTTCACACATTAATAAGAGTTTTCTTATATGTTTACTTTCTCTCTCTAAGTATTTATCCAACCCACTCTCTCTCTAGAATCACATCTCTTTCCCTCTTTAATAGTATGTTATTAGTCAATTTATCAATAATTATGCGACTTTAATTTATAAAAATTGTTTTACCCAAAATAAAACATTGTTAACCTATCCTCTATCCCTAAACGAAAATACTATTACCCCCAAATCAAATCACAGTTAACCTATGCCCAAACTATTTACCCCCATGATCGATTGATTTCCTTAGATTAAAATGGTGAAATCAACATCAATGTGAAACACTTGTTAATTATCCCCTAATCAAAACACTGTTAAACACAACCCATGATCGATTGATGTTCCTCGGATTAAAATGGCCAATTTAATCGAAATATTTGATGCCAAAGTAAGTTTAAGGTCTAAGATGCATTTCTTGTCAAAGATTAAAAGTAAGTTGCCATCCTTTAAAAATCGTAAAATTATGTTTAGGAGTAGTGTCTTTGGTCCTTGGTTAGATTTTACAAATAACCCAAATGATAACCACTTGTCAAATTATGTTATTCAACACCAAGTTTCTGTCCCACATTTGAGTATTGATTGCCCGCCAATTATTTTCAACATTGGTGATCACCAACTACATTTTGGTTGCCATGAATTTTTTTAGTTACAGGATTTAGATGTGGTAATGTATCTACAACATTTAGTGACCAACGTCCTTTTTGTGACTGTGTGTTTCCCCACAAAAAATATGAAAAAGGTATAATGTGAAGGGCAAAGAGCGTTGGGCAGTAATTTCTAATGAAAAAATGTGGAGTTGGAGTGAGTTGGCTTGGATTGGATGTTTGATGTGATAGAAAGGTGCCTCCTATATCAAGTTCAAATTTGAATGTTGAGAAAGGTGAGTTGGCAAAGTGTGTGAGGGAAGTTAGGTGATGCTATGAGGTTTAAATTCAAGTTATAAGGTTGTGTATAGGAAAGGTGTGTAGAGAAAGCTTTGAGTGTGTATGTGGGGGTGTGTAACTTGAATTCAATAAGAAGTTGTATGAGTGTATAAGTGAGGAACATAATTATGAATAGATAATGTGTGGAAAAGAATGCTGTGATTTGATAGAAAAGAGCCTTTGTGGGGAATGCAAGGGACAAAAAGTACAACAAGTACAATGGTGTAAGAGAATGTGAGTTGTCATGTGAAGGGATAAGTTTGGGAAGGTTTATATGAGAAAGGTTTAAGCTTGGAGATGGTGTTGGTGATGAAGAAGAGAATAATCAAAGGATTGATTATGAATTAATCATATGGCCATTAAGAGAGAAAATATATGGGCAATAATGATTAAGGAATGATTTGGGAATTGGTATAGAATGTTTGGATTATGTAGGAAGGTGTTTATAATCATTTGTTAGGTAAAAAGGTTTGGTGTATGGAGGAATGTGGAAGTTTGTAAAAACATCTTGTATGTGTGGGAGGACATGTGATAAATACATGTGTGAGTTTGTAAATCATTTATAAGTAGGGAGGTAGGAAAACTCAAAGCACAATTAACCTCTAAATACCACAAAATCAAATAGTCACTTAGACTTAATCCATGATAATTAATAATAGATTTGATCAATAATCATCTTGATGCAAACAAGCTAAGTGCTTTGCATCTTAAGTAAAGCATATCCCATAACGGGAAAGGATGCGCTTACGCAAAGTGACATTTGACTTAGTTTGACCAATAAAGGAGTAAAACCCGTTACGTGATTAGGAACAACGTAAATCCAGATTAAGGTCAAATGAACACTTCCGTTTGATGGTATGTTAAAAGTATACTCATAATATGTTTAGAAAGAAGTTTCGGCATTGGCTAGAGGCGTTTGATAAAAGAATTGAGTTGGCATTTTGTTGAAAACCAGGAGAGATTGTTTTTGCTCCTCTCTAAGTCTAAACCTCATTTGGAGTGTTCCCAAATGCTCAAATATCATGTACATACCTTTATTGAAGTTTCAACATGTGTCGGGTAAGAGGAAAGCCGACTTTGTAAAATCTAGAAAAACCAAAGCCATGAGTGTCGCGCTGGCTACATGCCGACGCGTGACCAACGTGCCAGATTTACAAATCTGGTTTTCTGTATTTTAGCTATCGTTTGTTATTTTAAGTGTTGCGAACGTTTATTTGTCATCATTAAAATATAAAGGAGTAACTAGTCAATGTTGCACCAACACTTATATATAGCCATAATTAAATGCATGAATGGGGTTGAGTGTATAACTGTATGCACTCTATGCAGATGGCCATTACAACTAAATGTTGATACCATACATAAAGTCATTATCATTTCCTATTTACGTGCTTTCAATGCATATGTTTTAAATGAATTTATATGATTATTATGTTGTTTATGCATTATGATGTTTTCATTCATAGGCTTCAATTCCAATCCTTACACTTACACCAACAAATACATAGTTGAAGCAACCATGGTTTATTCGTAGTCTTTCATTTATTAGAGGAGAAGATGTCCCTTTTATTCAAGCAGTGAAACCCAATATTGATGTTTTGGTTAACGAAGAATCTATTGCACCACTTGATAAAATAGTTCAAAAAAATATAGATCACCTGGTTGTTTTCGAAGTAGATGCTGCTTCTTTAGATAAATTAGTTCAATGTGAGGTGGTTCCACAAGAGCATGATCCTTTTGTTTAAAATGCTAATGAAACTGAATCACATCAGTTACTGGATGATGTTGATGTACTTTTTAAAGAAGTTATTGATGTTAGACCAGATCTTGTTGGTAGGGTTGATCAGTTGAGAACAAACTTGTTCATTCCCTAACATCAACTACACCAACTACAAGAGATGAAACATCTAATGTTATTGCTAAAGAAATAGAAGTTGTTAATGTATGTTCAATTTCATAAACCTTTTTGCACCTACATTATACATATACAATTTCATAAACCTTTATGTTTTTCTTTTTGTCAGACATCAAGGCCACCTCCTGTTGTTGATTGCATGAAAGCTAATGATTCTTTAGATGATGAAAATAGCTTGTATTATCAAGAGACATAACAAGGTTCCTTGCAACACTCACTTAAGGCAATGAAATATGTGGAGCCACCTGATGTTGCTTACCTGCAAGACGATAATGTAGATGAACCACATTTTGAGAACACAGTTCAAGTAAGTTTAGTTTAAACTATTTTTTTAATATTAAGTTACACGAGTTTAATGCATTTAATTATTTATAGGTTAATGTTGAAATGGAAGGTTATATGGATGTTGATAATGAAGAAGACAAGTCTTGTTTAGATAATATGTCGATTAGTTTTGAAGAAGATAAGTGTAATAGGGAGATCAAAGTGACTCTATATGAAGAAGAGCATACAGAAATGTGTGATACAATGGATACTGCGGTATAAGAAAAGACACTGGTTAATGAAACGAGAGTTGTTGAAAGATTCACACAGGTACAATGACTTAGTTTTTTATTAGACAAATATTTCCTTATTGAATCCATTGTACCTAAGAAGTTTCTTTCTCCATACTTGTCTTGTAGAATACAAAGATGGATCTTGATCGGTTCATCACAGATGTAACGCATACCGAGAAGATGGCTGTTAAAATTGAAGCAAATAGATCCGAATCGGTAACTATTAGTCTGACAAATTTAACAAAAAAAAACACTTGTATTGTTGTCAACTTTATTATGTCTTTTGTAGTATCAAATTATGAAAGCGTTTGAAGCAAATGTTGTTAAATCTATTATACTTTATAAAGCATTTAGCTCATTCTAATTTTAGAAGTCTTAAAATTTTTAAGTAAAAAACATTTCTTCTTTGGGAAATCTAATACAAGCCATTAGTCAACCTCACTTTAAGTGCATACGTTTTTACAAGCCAATATGTAACCTAACCTCAAATGACCTTAAATGTATACGTTTTTTCATAATAATCAACCCATTTAAAAGGTCACTGCAACTTTGTAACTGCCCATTTGGTAAAACATATATAAACTCACACAAAACAACACACCCCACTCTATTTTTTATGAAAAAGTCTCCACATTCAGGATTGTTCCCCACTACGATTAGTTTCTTTTTCTTCCTTTAAGTTTTCATTTTATTTAACTAATATTGCACGTGATGACGTTTATGGACAACATCATACATATAGATTTGTGGTTGCCTGAGAAGGAAACGAGGTGTTAGAACTTGCTAACCTATTTTAAATTTTTGGGTTGTTCAGTAGATTATTAATGTTATTCTTGCAGGTCTCGATAAGTGATTAGTGCAGGTATTGATAAGTGGCTAGTGATGCTCACGGGGTATATCAAGATGTTGATGGCGGGGGTGGAAATTTGTCAAATATTTTTTCTTGGTTTAATGAGTCGGACTCAGAGTGGATTCAAGTCAGATCGAATAAACTTTGTAATGAGGAGATGATACGTGAAAGTCTTGTGTAGTCGTTTATAGCATAGAACACCATAGAAAAATCTTATTATTTATTACATTATCCTTTCTTTGGTATGATTTGTGAAAGATGTAAAGTCATTAGTCAATGTTCAACATACACATTTAAAAATTCACACCATATTTAATGTATACGTTTTTTAACTAGCATGTGTTAATAATAGCTATTTAAAAGAGTTTGTAACTCCTGATCAAAAGGAGTTATGAGCATTAATCGGTCAATTAATCTCATAACTTCCTGCATAAATGCATAGTGGTTGCATGACATATACATGGTCATTAAGTTAATGTTGAAACCACCCATTTAATATGTTAAGTTAGTTACAAACATTTAATGTTGAAACCGCTCATTTAATAATATGTATCTCTACTGCTTTATATAAAAAAGTTAATTTGTGAATTCTATATATACATGATTGACATTGATAATTGGATTTCAAAATTTTAATCTAAAAATTTATAACTCCAATGGCTTACATCATTCGGCAAGTCAAATCTTCATCAATCGTTAAAAATATATTTTTTATAAACAATTAGGTTCTTGATTATTTTATTCGATTATTATATTGTTAACGAGTTATCTTTTTCACTTTGTTATTTAGATGAACCTGGATAGCGTTGACAAAAATGATCCAAAGGATGTTCGACTTCAAGATGAAGACATCATGTACGATATTGATCTTTACTTCGTTAGTGTCATTGTAATTACTAGCAAGTACCTAGACTATACTATCAAAAAAGATGTTACCTTTTAATAAGATCGCTCAAATTTGAACCTTATGTTATTTGGATATGAAATAGTTGCATCGGTATGGTTTATAGTTATTTTAATTAAAATTTGTCAGTATTTTGTAATGTTATTGTTAGAAAAAACATATAAATAAACAACGTTTGCACGCCACAATATTTAGTTATCGGGTACCCGCCTCCGCATTGCGAGAGTACCATGCTAGTTGAATCATAAAGCATCTTTAAAAACCGTTTTCAGCATTGTTGGAAGGACTAAGAGACCGGGTGTGGCTCTGCAATCACCTTATGAGCATCAAAGATCAACAACTGCCAAAAAGCGATCAAGTACACGACCCTAAAATTTGGGATCAATCGAATTCCCCCTTGAATCAATCGAACCTTTTTTAGAGGTAAATGATAAACTCTGTTAATATACGTTTTGTTTGCAAATATTTATTTACATGTTTTTACTTTTCTTCATGATTTAAGACGATACCATAAATGCAACATGAACAAAGTAACAGTGCCGGGTTATATGTAACCATTTTTGACGAAGAATAAAAGTGCCAAATCTAACCAAATTTTCAAATTTCCTTGGGTAAGATATGGCATTATTGTTGATGATCATTTCTGGTCAACATTATTGGGTTTGGACGATAAAGAAGAGGGTAGATGCTCGACAGTGTATGATATCTAGTTGTATACAAGTTTTTTATTTTATTTGATTATGGGCATATTTATAAAACCACTTACACCCTTATTTGTTTTTTAATAGCATCTAGAAATTTTGGTGGATTTGTTGTGGCACTTTAGAGCACTAGATGCAGATTGGGCAATCACATGCCCTCATTTTTGTCCATCCATTGTTGGCGGTGGCATGCCGACTTACTATGCAAATAACCAAAGATACCATGTGCCATGGACTGATGTCGAGAAGGTGAGTAAATCCAAACATACGGGTGTAGAAATAGTTGGAATGTTTGATTAAATTTATTGATAATTATCATTTTTTCGTTAAACCATAGGTTTACTTCCCTCTTAATGAACCACAACTTCATTGGGCTCTTACGGAGCTGCATATCCGTACAGGTGTTATAATAATTTATGATTCAATGACCCTATAAAAAAGAAAAAAAGATGCCCCGATACAAGAGAATAGAAAGTGGTGGTTAGCTTGAGGGAAACATTGTCAAAAAGTTACCGTTGTTCCTAGATATGAATGGAGTGTTAAAGATCAAAGGGTTAGATGTTGGGGAGATAAGGTCACATATCAGTTTGAAGAGAAAGTCCCACATCAAGCTGCCGTTTATGGAGACTGTGGTATATGGGTGTGTCTTTTGTTATACAGATTGACTCACAAGGTTCCATTGGTTTTTGGTGACCCTCTTCAAGTAGCCCTTGCTTACCGTGAACAAATGCTTGCGTACTTTTGGAAATACAAGGTCAGTTACTACTATCGTGATGATGAAAACATGTAGGGTTGTTGATTGAAAATTATGTTAATGATGGCTTATGGGTGTATAAAATTGGTGGTTTTGTAAACCTTTATGTGTTATCCCACTATAAACGTAGGGTTTGTTTAGTCAACTATTATCAACTGTTGTGAATTTTCTTGTATTATATTCTATTATTATATGCCATCTTAATCTGTATTATTATTGTATTGCTATGACACACCTTGTTAATAGACAAACCTTCTTAATTCATTAGGGAATTTGCAATGACATATAAAATTATTATTACAAACATAACCATTAGTAGGTTTGATGTTCCGTAACATTTTGAATTATAGTTTGAATCTTCCAAATGTCCCATGTTCCTTAAACTTTGCTTTAATCTTTTAGTATCAACATACATCTTGTAAAGCAATTCCTTGTAGTATTCGGAAGGGAGTTCCTCATCTAGAAAACCATAATATCCACATTGTGCATCCCTATCCTGAAGAAAATGACCCATTAGTACCCCATTTGCACACCCATTAGTGGAAAGTAATAAAAGGCATATACTTACATAAACACAAGCAATGTAATTGAATATGAGGTTAGAGAATGAAGTGATGGTTACAAACGAATAGATTTTTAAATAAAAGGCATATACTTACATAAACTGGGCAACCTTTAAACCTTCTTCTTAGATTTATTCTTTTCCATGCCACTTATACTTTCAACGGATGAGGACGTTTACAATTGCAATGTGTTTTGGTCGCAATTTCCTCGTAACGACTATAACATCTTCTTCAACAAGACATAATATTTTTATTCTAGAAACTAAAAAAGGTATTGGTTTGTATCTATTATATTAAAAGATACAACCCCTAAATTTATTGGGGCAGTATCCATTAAATGTTCGGCTGAAGATTTTCAAGAAAAGGATACCAACAATCGTTGGAGTTACAGCCTTCCTGCAATTACAACCCCATAACCCTCTGGAATGCCAATGCATTCCAACAACCATCATCTCCAAAAGAGTGCGAATCATCTCCATTATTGCTTCTATGAAATTAAACACACACACATACCAATCATCCTGAAGGTTTGTGACAGGCTAACACTAAATCAATGCTAGGTATTGCATCTTTTTTAGTTTTGATTTACAATCCGCATTGATGTAAATTCTATCTTTTTTATGAATACATGGTTACAATCATCCTGAAGGTTTGTGACAGGTTAATCCCACGATCATGTTAGGGTTTGACATTCTTAGTTTTTAGTTTTGATTTACAATCCGTATTGATGTAAGCTCTATCTTTTTTATGAATACTGGGTTTAGATATTCATATGTTAGAGAATCAACAAGGTATGTTTCTTTAGTTATACTTGAATCAATTATAGTTAATTTCAGCATGTTTATGTTTTATATCATGTGTGCTTTAAGTTTAATGTGATTTAAGTAAAATGATTATTTTTAGTTAACACCCTTTATTGTGAGCTAATTATTGAAACCCACTTTGCAGGTATGTGTTTCTCTAGATTTTGATATGAACTAAAGAAGTTTAAGATGTTGGAACAAGTTACATTTTCCAAAGAGTGGGTATATCTGAAGGTATGTGTTTGTCTAGATTTAAAGATACTAATAGAAATAGTGAATGGAGTTGTTCACATGTTGAATTTGGAGACAATTGTGTTCTTATTCAATAGGTTAATAAGCACAAGTTGCTTGGCTTTACACAAGCACCTAAAAGAACTTAATTTATGTAGGACCATATCGTGACATATGCAGCAGCTTCTAATTTCGTGACATAGGAAGCTCAACTTAATTTATGTACCACCATCGCCCACATCAAACAATCTCTATTGTCCATTAGTGGTGACATAGGAAGCTGATATATTAGTGGTCATTGGAAGCTGCTGCATATATATGTAGATGATCATGCCACTAAGAGGGATGATTCCACTCATAATGATCTATTCAAGAGTATACCTGTGAGTGAACATCTATCTATTAATCTTGAAATTCATGAGGTAATATTACCCACAAGGTATTTAATTGATTAAAATTGGTAAAAATATTTGTCTGATAATGTTTTGCTTTGGCTATGTTTGAAGTGTTTTGGTCATAACATAGCACAATGAGAGCTTCCAAATGCATTAGTCCACCTCAAATACTTCTGTTTGAAATGACTTGGTGTTCCTTAACAGATATCAATTAGATTCAATATTTCTTCAAGTAAAAAGCCCCTTAACCTTGGAGAAAATTATTATAGAGGTAAGTATAAAATATCTAAGTTCTCGATATTTCAAGGTATATGGCAACAGCCACTTCATACTCTAAGCTTGAATATGTTGGTGAAAGCCAAAAAACTTGAATGTTTTGGTGGAAAATAACAACTTAATTTGTTTTCCATAAACTAATCTAATGTATCATTATCTAACTCATATATTTAGAGTGTGATTTTTAATGAGTTTGTGTTTTTTTTAATTATAACATTACCTGAAGTGCCTTTTAGTTCTAATGAGTTTCTTTCATTTAATGTGTCATTTGCAGAAGAAACGCTCCAGTCATAGGACAATAGCTACCGACACTGATTATGATGGGGTCTGATGTGCTTCTGGATGTTGTTGATGGTGTTACTCAAGAGGGGTGGATGTCAAGTGAGCTATTCGACCTCAACATTATATTGGTTGAACACTTCGTACAGGTACACTTGAAAATGTGGTATCTTTACTTAGATGTTAATGCAAATTTTGTGTCTCATCAAATACTTTTACGGCTGCAATTCAATTTTTATTTTACTTTGTTTTCTCCTTTCTTTATCATTGTTGTTTAGGGAGTGTTTGGGTGAACTTATCTAGACAACTTAGGTTTATTTTTTATATTTTTTTTGTCAAAACAACTTATGAGCGATTGCATGATAATACACTTCGATTAAATTATGCGGTTCCAGAATACACTTTGCTTAGATGATGAGCTTTTATCATAGTGTCAAACTTACCAAATAGGATATGACCTTAAGAAAAATATTTTCTCTTCACTTACATCTCCTCTTCTTCACAACCAATTTCCGTTTGCTTTCTTGGTTAAATTAGTTGCACTAAATCTTAATAATGTTAAAACCTATTCTAATTTGGATTCAAGTATGTAACCAGTTATTTAAAACGGAGAAAGAATTAACGAATGTCATCTTGAAATGCTTTAAAGTTAAAGTGTATATCCAACTGTTAGATAAAGACTAATATAATATGTTGGGAATTCTGAATTACTACTGCTGGTGCTAATTTACTACTGCTGGTTCAGAGTTGATGCTGCTGCTAAAGATTGAAGAAAACAGACTAAGTAGTTAGTACTGTTAGTTATATTAGTTAGTACTGCCAGTATAGTTAGTACTGTTAGTCTTATATAGTAGTACTGCTATTATGATATGCATGAGTTAAATTAAGAATAGATATGCATTATCATTGTACGCGTTTTGTAAGCCCATTAGGGTTTCCTTAGTGTATAAAAGGAACCCTACGGCATAGTTAGAGATACACATCATATCAGTCTTTCATAGTATGCATAGCTTCAAGGTTGTAAACCCTAACACTGTCAAAGAGTGTTCGTATTAATATATTGAAGCTTATTGTTTTGGTTGTAATTCTGTTTGTCATACACACATTACTATTATTCTTCTTAGTGGTATAAACTAGATTCCGCATAGTTTGTATCACACTCTCAAAGTTTCACTTATATCTTATATTTATCCAAGATAACTAAACCCTTACATCAAGCTAAGGAGTTTAAGATCTGTTCATTGGGATCAACAAGTGGTATCAGAGCTTGTTGTGAAGCTTTGAATAAGAAGAAACAAACAACACATACTAGATCTAATTCTCTGTGATAAAATAGAGGCAGGAACTACTTCTACAACTCTAATTGCAAGACTCCTTATCCTCAACCCAGGAGAATATGATCTCTGGTTAATGAGGATAGAACAATACTTTCTCATGACTGATTACTCTCTCTGGGAAGTAATTTTGAATGCTAACAAAGTGCTGAAGAGAACTGTTAGAGAAGTTGAGTAGGAATATGAACCCACTTCTGCAGAAGAAAAGCAGGACAGGAGGAATGAGATGAAAGCTAGAGGAAATCTGTTGATGGCACTCCCAAATAAGGATCAACTGAAGTTCCATTCATATAAAGATGCAAAATTTCTCATGGAAGCCATTGCGAAGAGATATGGAGGAAACAAGGAATCCAAGAAAGTTCAGAGAACTCTACTCAAGCAACAATATGAGAACTTTACAAGGTCAAGTTCAGAAACAATGGACCAAACTTTTGATAGGTTGCTATAAAATGACTAGTCCTTGGAGATTCAAGGCGAAGTTATTACACAAGAGGACATAAACTTAAAACTGTTGAGAAGTCTTCCATCTGAATGGAAGACTCATGCTTTGATCTGGAGGAACAAAGAGGAAATAGAGACCATCAGTTTGGATGACTTGTACAACAACTTGAAGATATATGAACCTGAACTTACAAGATCATCAAGTACAAGCCAAAATCCACAAAATGTGGCTTTTGTGTCCTCCAACAGCACTAACAGCAACTGCAACAGCAGCACAAATGAAGCAGATAACACTGCTTATGGAGTTAGTGCTGCTCATACTCAATGTAATCCTACATCTGGAGATAACCTTAGTGATGCTATGATCTGTGCTTTCCTAGCTAGTCAGCCCAATTCTCCTCAACTTGCACGAGAGGATCTAGAACAAATTGATCCTGATGACCTAGAAGAAATGGATTTACAATGGGAAATGGCCATGCTGACAATTAGAGCTAGGAGATTCATCAAGAGGACAGGCAGGAAGTTGGATGTAAATGGTCAAAGAGTTGGATTTGACAGGTCTAAAGTGGAGTGCTACAATTGTCATAAAAATGGTCACTTTGCAAGAGAATGTAGAGCTCCTAGAAATCAGGAAAACAGAGGAAGAGAGAATAGTAGAAGAACTATGACAGTGGAAACTCCCACTAAAAATGCCTTGGTTGCTCAAGATGGAATTGGAGGTATGATTGGAGCTACCAAGCTGAAGAAGAGCATCCTACAAACTATGCATTAATGGCATATACATCTTTAGGAAGTTCTTCCAGTTCAGATTCTGAGGTAGATTCTTGTTCTAAATCATGTGTAAAAGCTTATGCTACTCTCAAAGAACAATATGATAGTTTGTCTTTAGATTACAAAAAGTCTCAATTTAATTTAGTATCTTATAAAGCAGGTTTAGAATCAGTAGAAGCTAGACTAGCTCACTATAAGAAAAATGAGGTTGTGTTTGAAGAGAGCATTAATGTTTTAAATCTTGAAGTTAAACTAAGAGATAATGCTTTAGTTGAAAACAAAAAGAAATTGGAAAAAGCAGAAAAAGAGAGAGATGAGTTTAAAACAAACCAATTAGAGAAGTTTTAAAATTCATCTAAATATTTGAATAATTTGCTGGAAAGTCAAGTTATTGACAAGTTTAAAACTGGACTAGGATATAATGCAGCTTCTTCTACTACAGCTTCTCCTGCAGCAGAAAGCTTTGTGAATTCATCTGAGATGTTAGATAATCAGGAGTGTAATAAGTCCAAATCTGATAGGGGATATCATGTAGTTTCCCCACCTTATATAGGGAACTTCATTCCCTTCAAACCTAATCTAACATTTATGGATAAAATCATTGAAAGTGAGAATATAGATGTTATTACTATTGTTACACCTAGTAATGTTAAGAAAGTTGAGTCAAATCATGAGTCTGCTAATGTAAAAAACAATGGTGATGCAGTAGAACCTAAAACTGTTAGGAAGAACAGTTTTAGACCTCGAGTCATTGAGGATTAGAATTATGATGATGATAGTAAGGTAGAATTTATACCTAATGTTAAGGATAAAAAACTGTTAGACCTAGCACTAAAAAGATAAAATTGTTAAGTCTATTATGGGAAACAATAGAGAAGGTAGAAACACCTAAACAAAACAAACACTATCCTAGAGGGAACCAAAGAAACTAGAACAATCTTATGTCCGAAAGACTAAGAAGTGACTTTAAAATGATTAATAAAGCTTGTTTTATTTGTGGAAGTTTTGAGCATCTTCATAATATGTGTGATAAAAAGGTTATATAGACCATGTGGAAACAACTCAGTAGGTGAATCAAAAGAACTTGCTAATAAAATGAACTCACTCTCACTCCTAATAGAATATTTGTTCCACAAGCAGTATTAACCAGGTCTGGCAAAATTAATAATGCTGGTGCAATTGTTAATACTGCTGTCAGACAAGTTAATACTGCTAGCTCAAAAACAACTGTGAATCATCCTAACCAAATATCAAATGCTTACAAAAAAGGGATATTCAAGACAGCAAGCACTCCTATGGAACCTAACAAGGCATTGGTCAAGGATGAAGAAGCTGATAGTGTGGATGTTCATTTATACAGATCAATGATTGGATCATTGATGTACCTAACAGCTTCTAGACCAGACATAACTTTTGTTGTTTGTGCTTGTGCAAGGTTCCAAGTTACCCCTAAAACCTCACATCTTCATGCTGTGAAGAGGATCTTTAGATACTTGAAAGGTCAACCTAAATTGGGCCTTTGGTATCCTAGAGATTCACCATTTAACTTGGAAGCCTTTTCAGATAGTGACTATGCTGGTGCTAGTCTTGACAGGAAATCCACAACAGGAGGTTGTCAATTTCTTGGCAAGAGATTAATTTCATGGCAATGTAAAAAGCAAACAATAGTTGCAAACTCCACTACTAAAGCAGAATATGTTGCTGCTATAAATTGTTGTGGACAGGTGTTATGGATTCAAAATCAAATGCTTGATTATGGCTTCAACTTCATGAACACCAAGATTTACATTGATAATGAAAGCACCATTTGTATTGTGAAGAATCCAGTGTTTCACTCTAAAACCAAGAACATAGAGATTAGGCACCATTTTATCAGGGATTCTTATGAGAAGAGACTTATTTAGGTGCTTAAGATCCATACAAACCATAATGTAGCTGATTTATTGACAAAGGGATTTGATGTTAGCAGGTTCAACTATTTAATCGCTAGCATTGGACTTCTAAATTTGTAGCTGCATGGTTTCAGGGGAGGTTAATGGTGTATAAGTGCAGTGGATTATACACAAGTGCTATTTGGATTGAAGTTGGAAGGTAAATATGATGATCAGTTACTTAATACTGTTGGGCTTAGCTTTTACTACTTGAAGAAACTTTGTACTGCTCGTACAAAATGTTTATACTACTAGGATTGGTTAGTGCTGCTCACATGTGTTTAAAGATGGTTTTGATGGATGTATTGGGTTAAAGATGTTCTTTGGACCTGTATTAAGGGTTAAACATGGTAAAAAGTTAGTTAGTGCTGCCAGGCTTGCTTCATGCTGCTGGACAAAAGTTAGTACTGTCAGGCATAGAGTTAGTGCTGCCAGGCAAACTTAGTACTGCTGGGTTACCGTTAGAGGAAGTACTGCTAGGGGTCTAATGTGTAATTATAACGGTTTCTTCATCAATAGGTTTCCTAAACTCTATAAAACCCATTCTCAATCACACATTAATCTCACCTAATTTCTCTCATACGCTCTAAATTTACAAACCCTAATCAATTTTTCTTGCCGACCAACTGAATTCATCAACAATGGCTGATCTTGCATTTGTCAAACAACATAACATGGTTGCTTATCTAGAAAAGACTGAGGAGAATGCTGACTTTCATCAGATATTGGACTTCCTGACATCTAGTTCGATCAATTTTGCTCTCACTGTAAGTCCAACTATCTATGCTTCATACATTGAACAGTTTTGGAACACTGCTTGTCTCAAAACAATCAATTCAGAGAAGCAAATACATGCCAATGTTGATGGCAAGGCTATGGTAGTATCAGAATCATCAGTAAGGAGAGATCTTCACTTAAATGATGAGGATGGTACTGCTTGCCTAACAACTAATGAAATTTTTGAAAACCTTGCACTGATGGGATATGAACCAGCTTCTGATAAATTAACTTTTTACAAAGGTTTATTTTCTCCTCAGTGGAAGTACCTCATACATACCATCCTTCATTGCTTAAGTTCAAAATCTACTTCATGGGATCAGTTTTCTACAAATTTGGCTTCTGCAATTATTTGTTTAAAAAAGTTTAATTTTTCTAAATTGATTTTTGATGGTATGTTAAGGAACTTGGATCCAAAGAAGTTTTTAATGTATCCAAGGTTTTTGCAATTTTTTTTGAATATTCAACTTCCAAATTTGGTAATACCTTTTAATGATATTCATGAAACACCTAAACTTACTAAAAAGGTTTTTACAAATATGAGGAAACCAGGAAAAGGATTTTCAGGCAGAGTAACACCATTGTTTCAAAATATGTTGGTTCCTCCAGTAATAGTTGGTGAAGGTTCAGAGCAACCCCCTGAACCCCAACCCACACCTTCTACTGCTCCTCCAGAAGTTCTATCTCAAGTTACTACTGTTGCTGCATCACAACCACCAAAAGACCTAAACACATATAGGAGAACCAAAAGAGGTCAGAACACCAAGGTACCTCAGTCTGGTGGTTCCCCTAATAAGGTTGGTGATGAGGCTATCAATGAGGAGATGTTTGATAGTGTGGAAAGGGCTGCCACTACTGCTTCTAGCTTAGAGGCAGAGCAGGCTAGTGGTAACATCAATAAGACCCAATTCACGGCAACACTTAATGAACCATTTTTCTTAGAACTTGGTTCGGGTAGTGGTCCCTGGCACCAAGAAACCATGAGGGGTATGCAAGCTCAAACTAGGTCTGAGGGTGTATCTAACTTGTCCAGTGATCCACCTCTCTTAAGAGGCACACACTTGGAAGTGGTGAGGACATCATGGAACATCAAATTGAATTGACAGATAATGTACCAAACACACCCCATGATTTTCCTCTCCTAGAAGTTAACACACCTAGAAGTGATGAGGGTAGCCTTGAACTCAATGAATTGATGGATCTGGTTACCAAGCTATCTAACAGGGTTTTGATCTAGAGAAAGTAAAGACTGCTCAAGCAAAGGAGATTGCTGGTTTGAAGAGGAGAGTCACTAAGCTAGAACAAAGACAAAGATCAAGAATCCTCAAGAATCATCCATTTAGATTTGGTTCCTCCAGGAGACAGAGTTTGGGTAAGAAGAATGTATCCAAATAGGGGAGGAAACATTTGAAGACTTAATTATAGTTTGGAGAAGATGCTTTTGATGATATTGATGATTTGGTGGATGAAGGAATGGCTTTTGTTCATGAGAGAGACACAGAAGTTATTGATACTGAAAAATCATTTAATACTGTTGGTGAGGGAGTTAGTACTGCCAGAGTTTTTGAAACTGTTAGTACTGCTGCACCAAGGACTCCTCCTACAACAACAACAGTCTTTGATGATGAGGATGTTACTATGGCTATGGCTCAGACTTTGATAAAGATGAAGGAAGAGAAAGCTAAGGAGAAAGGAGTTGTTATTAAAGATGTAGAAGACTCTTCTAGACCTGTCAGATCAATAACTACACTTCAACCTCTTCCAACCATTGATCCTAAAGACAAAGGTAAAGGTATTCTACAAGAGACTGAATCTGTAGAGAAGACAAAGAAAAAGGTTCAAGGTGATGCACAGATGGAAAGAGATGCTGAAGTAGCCTTAAGACTTCAAGCAGAATTGGATGAAGAACTCAGAGTAGAAAGAGAAAGACAAGAAGAGGCTTCTAAGGTTGCTATAGCTGAAATGTTTGATGAGGTGCAGGCAAGGATAGATGCTGATTATGAACTGGCTGCTAGAATGACACAAGAAGAACAAGAGAAGTATACAATTGAAGAAAGGGCCAGGTTATTGGCAGAATTCTTTGAAAGGAGAAAGAAACAGTTAGCAGCTGAAAGAGCAGAGGCAATCAGAAACAAACCACCTACTAAAACACAGTTGAGGAATCTTATGATGACTTATCTAAAGAACATGGGTGGTTACAAACACAGTCAGCTGAAAGGAAAGTCTTATGAAGAAATCCAGGGGTTGTATGAAAGACAACAAAAGAGGATTCAAGATTTTACACCAATGGATTCAGAGAAAGAAGCTCAGAAGCCAGGTAAAAGATTGAAAAGAGTTGCAGGATCATATGCAACACAGAAGTCACCCAAGAAACCAAAAGTGATGAAATCTGCAAAGGATGTTACAGAAGAAGAAGCAGCAGAGTATGAGAAGGAGAAAGAAGAACTTAGGTTAAGTTTAAAGATAATTTCTAATGATGACAGTGAAGTAAACTATGAGCCACTATCCAGAAAATTTCCTATTGTGAATTGGGAATATCAGTTGCTGGGAAAGATGGAAGCAAAAGACATATATGTTTACAAATTAACCAGAGCTGATGGAAGTTCAAGCTATCATGGAGACACACAAGCCTTCTTAAGAAGACTTGATAGACAAGACTTGAATGATCTATACATGTTAGTTCAGGAAAGGTTTCAAGATCATTCTCTTGAAGGACATGATTTGTTGCTTTGGGGAGATCTAGGGATGATATTTGACCCAGATGAAAAAGATGAACTATGGATGAATCAACTGGATTGGAAATTGCTACGATGGAAATTGTATGAAAGTTGTGGAGTTCACACTCTGTTTATGGATGGTAAACCCATGGAAATTAATATGCTAGTGGAGAAGAAGTACCATCTGATCAAGGAATTACTAGAGAAGATTCTGAACTTGCAGTTAGAAGCTGAAGAAGAAAGTACTATGGCATTTGAGCTTATCAAGTTCATCAAATCATTGCTTGAAGAGTAGTAAAGTGTTTGGATACATCCTCCTGGTGTTTATGGAGCTTACAGTGAAGAAACTTGATGATTGACAAGTAAATATCAAGTTTAGGGGAGGATTGTTGGGAATTCTGAGTTACTACTGCTGGTGCTAATTTACTACTGCTGGTTCAGAGTTGATGCTGCTGCTAAAGATTGAAGAAAACAAACTAAGTAGTTAGTATTGTTAGTTATATTAGTTAGTACTGCTAGTACTTTATTAGTACTACCAGTATAGTTAGTACTATTAGTCTTATATAGTTAGTACTGCTATTATGATATGCATGAGTTAAATTAGGAATAGATATGCATTATCATTGTACGCGTTTTGTAAGCCCATTAGGGTTTCCTTAGTGTATAAAAGGAACCATACGGCATAGTTAGAGATACATACATCACATCATATCAGTCTTTCATAGTATTTATAGCTTCAAGGTTGTAAACCCTAACACTGTCAAAGAGTGTTCGTATTAATATATTGAAGCTTATTGTTTTGGTTGTATTTATGTATCTCAAACATACTTTTTCTTTATTCTTCTTAGTGGTATAAACTAGATTCCGCATAGTTTATATCATACACTCAAAGTTTCAATCTTAGTACCTTTGGATTTATCCAAGGATACTAAACCTTACATCAAGCTAAGGAGTTTAAGATCTGTTTATTGGGATCAACATTTATTTTTGTTGTATTTGTACTTGTTAGGAACATTGTAAGTAATTTCGTATGTCTATATATTAGGGGAAGATTGTTAGCCTTAAAATATGAAGACTAATACGGAATCATTAGTTTATTATTAGCCGGATACGCAAGGACTAGAAATGTCATTATAGGATAGTAAGGCATGTCCAAGGCTATATATATCCTCTCCTTACTTCCAATGAGGGGTGAGGAAAATATTTGTAACATCTCATAGTGTGTGTTTTCTCCTCTTTCTCTCTAGAAAACACACACTCTTCTCTTTCTCTCTCTAATCTTCCATTTATTCTTTCCTCCCCGACCTCCTGATCTTACCTAGTTAGTGAATCATTAATGTTGACACTCCGCCAACTGACAAAGCTAATTAAACTCTGAGGACAGAGTTCCCTTAACGGGGGTATACTGTAACAATTCGTAATTTTTTTGGGTCATTATTTAATCTTGTATTATTATTATTTATTTTGCTTTTGAGTAAAATTTACTTTTACGGGTAACCGGATAGGTTAACCCGCGTACGTAGTAAAACGTACATTTAACGTGAACCTAACTTTAGACTAAAATATTAGTCTACATGCTCTACGTACTTTTATTATTTCACATATGTATCCTATATGTTGTAATTTATTTTTAACATTTACGTTTACTCTTCGTGGTTACGTCTATACTTTTACAACATTACACCTTTTTACCCATTAGCCTAAACAATACCTACCAAAATAAAACATAACACAAAAATTATATAATTTTTCTCTTCTACTCTTGCTAATAGGCGTCCCAACCACATGGACAAGTGTCTATGTGGTGGGTTAGTCATATTATGTGTTGTCTTGCTCATCTAAATCCAAAGACACTTGTAATGCATACTTTGCATGTCTTGATAACTCACTAGCTAACTCATATCTACATCTCAACCCCACTCATTCACATTCCATAATTCGCCATTTTCTTCCTTCTCCTCCTTTGACTGCCGTCCCAATTCAACAACATAAACACCATTTCCATCTTTTTTATTCTACTAAATTATCATCAAGAATGAAGGCTTAAAAAGCTAGAAGATGTTCTTTGGTTAAAATCTCATCAAGACACAATCAATATCATGATGTTCTTGGGTCAAAGATAAAGTTCATAAGGGTTCTTGCAAGCTATTAAGGATTTTGGTTGGATTAAAGAGCTAGTAGAAACCTTGATTTTGTATTATAATCATCATATCTCTCTTTTGTAAGGAATTGTTTTATTGATTTTTCTTATGCTCCTTGTAAATTTATTCATATTCATATATTTATTTTCTGAGGTTATTAGGTATTTTTCATATTCGTATTTATTTGCAAAGATTTGGCATTGTACCTAAATATTTGGGACAAGAAACTTGGTAAAAAAATGGTTTTAACATACTTGAATGGGACAGTTTGTAATCAGTAGGTTGATAGTGTATCCTTTAAAATCCTTTGGACTTCAAAGGTTAGATAAAAATATAGGCATGTAGAGCTTTGTTTTAGCTTTGATTCCTCAGTTGGCACTCATCGTGACGATGCCTGGTGATTAAACTAGAAAATAAACGACGAAAGTAGTCAAAAAATGCACACCAGATTTCAATGGTTTATAACTCTTAAAATTTATATAGTAACCACTGTTGGTGTTAAAAGAAAAGTTGTAGATGACTCTTTGACTTAAAATTGGCAAGTTGAACAAGCCCTAACGGACTTACGGTTTAGGAGATACGCCCGTTTTCCCAAGACTGTAGTAATCTGGAAATCTACTAGCTTTGGTACTTGATAGTACTTTGACCATTTGACCTTATTTTTTAAAAAACCGAGGTGGTCGGACCCACATATCGAATACTTACAACTTAGGAGATATGGGCTTATTAAGTGGACTAAACCAGAAATTTCTAACACACCCATATTATTGGGCTTACAACTAAATTAAAACTTTGGCATCTTTTGGGCCCAATTGATTTATAAAATCTATAAAATATAAGTACAATGCTATAATCTATATAAAAACTTTATAAAAACTTATTTATATTTGTTGCGTAATATTTATAAATCCTAAGATGCGACATTATTTTTAGGTTGCATTTAGGACTTTTCCCGACTCTCGACGCTTATTTCTCGTTATCTTTCATTTTATTGCTAAAGGTGAGTTCATAGCCCTATTTTTACTCATTAACTGTATTATAAACTCTTTGGGGAGATACATGCTACTTATTTTTACTTATGGACGCAAGTGTTTTAAACTGTATGCTTTTCCTGATATATTATTGCCTAAGTACCACTACTGCCATTAAGTCCCCTAAATCATGAATCGGTAATTACTTTTTGTAAAGTAAACGCAAATGTTGTGAATAGATCTATTGGGACTGACAATCCTTGTCCGGACATGCAACAACTAATACCACATCAAACAGACGCATTTAACATTTGAAGTAATACTTGGGTGTTAGGCAGAACATCAAATTTCAGGGCATAAATGACAAATCTAACATACAAGGGTTTGCCATAACGTTAATGTTCTGGTGTCATGAGCTTAGTGCAATAATAAATACTTTCGACTTTTGAATGTGTTTCATTAGTCAACTATACTTGAAATCTTGTGATCCACTAAACTGCTCGCTAAAGCACTATTATGATTTCTGAAACATTACTTGGTTTACTTAAACACTGCTTTATTTACAAACCTATGAATTCACTCAACAATATTTGTTGACGTTTTTAGCATGTTTATCTCATGTCCTTAAGGTGTTATCTTGGAAGGAAGTCGCACGACATATTTTGAAGGCTTTGCATTATCGTTACCATTCGATAACTTTTTCTTAAAAACATTTATGTAATGTATAACTGTTGGGACCTCTCTTTTGTAGACTCTGATGTTATAATAAATTGAATGTGTAACTTTTCAAAACGTCTCATTTAGATGTCATTTTCTATAACTTGTACTTTGTGCTATGAAGTAGCACCCCCGGTTCCCTTCCGCTGCTATCCAATTTTGGGGTTGTTACACAAAGGGACTCGTCTGTTAACTCTAATGGAATCTTAAATCTAGAGTAGGCGGTTCGACCTGCCGATAGAAGTAGGGAAGCAATTCTCGATGAAGCAACTTTTAAAACAATCTTCCCTTCAGACCGGAGTGTGCTGGTAATGGTTTTCCAAAAAAATATTTTCCTGTTCCTCCGTGACCATAGACAAATATTAGTTCCTGCTGATTATTGGCCGATGCGTGAATGATCATGTCGTATATTCTTCGTTGGCCAGTATTGAGCTTCGGAACTAAACGAATCATCTCTTCCAACAACATGTTGCGTTTGTAGTTCTTTTCTTCCATAAGAATCTTGTTCTTTAAGTCGTTGAGAAGGTGTGATGGAGTATCAAGAAGACCGAAATCTTTCCCTGACTTCCCGAAACCAATAAATATTGCCAAAACCTCGTATAAAATGTATCTGGGTAATTTAGTCATTAACCTGATAGTCCGGGAACCTGTTGTTTCTGGTACTTTTGCCTGAATGTCGTCACCCATAGATCGCCAATTTTTTGCCCATAATTTTGATGGATCAACCACTTCACAATAGATAAGAATCTGCACTAAAAGAGATCTAAGTTCAGATGATGACAATGTAACTTTTGTTTCTTCAAGCGCGATGTCCCACTCCCCGTCGTTACCAAGTAGGCCTAAAGCCTCACATGCACCATGATAAGTCGGTAATATTTGATGGTTGATAGTCTGAACGTTAACAGGCGATCTACACCCTTTTTGATGCCATTATGAAATAGAAAAGTTCCCTAGGAATTGGATGTACATAAACTAATCCTCCAATCTATTTTCGAGTTTGATTCTTCTTGGCCTCTAGCTTTTTGGGTCTACGTACCATACGAATTCTGATGGAAAGGTTAAATATGTTACGTGGCGGCCATCTGTGTTTGCATCATTATATTCAAACCATTCGGTAAGCGTTGTTTTTTTCGGTCGGACATATTTAAGATTTGTTGCGGCTGATCTCTCTCGCGATAGTTAATATGCCGCATATTCTCTAGGTGAACTGAGAGGATTTGCACAGGCGGTTCTCGGGTATGTATGGGAAAATCTAGAATTCTCCAGCATGCCTCATGTGGACAAATGAAACGTCCGTCAACAAAGTTTTGAATTTCGTCTATTTGTACACGCTGGTTGTTTGCTGAAGTAGATGCTTCCCCAATTGGTTTACAGACCTTTACGAGAATGAGATCAGGCCCTTTGGAGATGTACTTGAAAAGATATTTAATCAACATGCTCCAACCGCAATATTCAACATTAATGTGAGCCTGAAAAGCTAGACACGGGTCATGATTATAAGGTACCACATAACAGTTGTCTAATTTTGACTCGTGCTTCATTGTATGGATATGCATGTATCTCTTCTTCGGTAATGCGTGCGTCCATTGTCATCGAAGAACGTTTTAGTGTTGTATTGTTTTGGAAAATGTTTGTTACAGGTACTTTTTTGCATACAGGGAGCAATTAAATTTGGTGTGCCGCAAGGACCATGCATCATCATATCTAATACAATTTTGTTTCCGATAAGATCTTCATCAGGATCAGGTAGCTCAGATGAAATGTACCGATCAATCTGCTCTGCATTCTCTATCTTATCCTTTGGATCCACCCATAGCAATGTGTGAAAATGCAGCATCCTATGTTTTTGAAACTCAACGGTATACAACACTACATTTATAAAAGATAAATCATCAGAATATTGAGAAACGGTATATGACAATAACAGGGTTTAATACATAATTTATTGGTGTACAATAGTAAACCATACCTCCTGTTACATTGGCAAAGGTCTCGACCTCTTTTAGAAATTTCACGAGATTTTAAACCTTCTCTTCGAACACTCTGCATACAACAGCATGCCTATCATTTGGGGTTAGCTTGGGATATTGTGCCATATACCTCTCTATTTCATTCCAGTTCACATTGCATGTAAACGTAATGAAAAACTGTGGATTTCCCAGCGATCGACAAATTGCAAGCGCAATTAGGTAGTGGCTATACATGTAACACGGTTCGCCTGTAAAAGAAGTCGGCAAAATGATATTTGAACCAACGGAAATTCCATAACAATCTCCTTTACCAATGGTGTCGTATAAACCTGAGAGATGGTCACTTCGAATGTCGTTGTGATGAGTGCGTACGAAGTCCATGCGATCTAGTTCTATTTTACAGTAGAGCGTGACAACATACTACTAAAATGGCCCCTCACCTTTAAAAATGAGACTGTATTCATTCCCCCTGATACATCTTTAAAATATATATAATATGTAATACTATGGAAAATTATCAATCATTTACCTTGAGGACAAACGGCCAAAACAAGGAAATTCTTCAAAATATATATATATAATATGTTACGTATCTTAACGGGAAGTATGATTCCCCGGGTCGTTTCCCCAACGACTTATGAAATTGAAACCACGTTTGATGCTTGGACAATGATTTGAATGGGAAACAAAAGTTGATTTGATTAACTACTTTTAACAATTAAAATTAACAAATTTTAACAATTAAGCATAAAGACAAATAACGGGAAATTAAATTTAACTAAAAACGCAAAACGGGACCCCTAAACAGAGGTCAAAAACCTATATTTGCTAAAAATAAACCTAACTTAAATTTTACTTTTAAAATGGACTCTATTTGACTAAAAAGTACGTTTAAAGAACACTAGAACAAAAATGGAGTTGAAACGAACGTTAAAACACGAAAAACGAAAACGAGAACGAATCACGTTCTTTAGAAAATGAAATTTTGCAAATTAGACCCTACGAAAGTTAAACTAATTTTCTAATGAACTTTAGGATAAAAGAAAATTTTCTAAAAAATATTTTTATTCTTTTGATTATTTTTCTATTTTTATGAATTTTTAAAGTTTTAAATGAAAAATAAATGATAAAAAAAAATACCCAAATGAAATCTAAATATTTTCTAAGAAATATGACAGAAATTTGCCTTAAACTATTTAAAAATCTAAGAAAAATAAGCCCAATGTCACAGATTATAAAATAAGCCGTGAAATAAGCTTTGACAGCTTTATAGGCTTATTGGGTTAAATGGGTATAAAGAATTAAGTGTGCAAGGGTCTTATGAAAAAGACCCAGAGCACAGCGTTAAGAGTGGGAGACTGTGAGTGTATATAAAAAAAAAAAAAAAAAACAAAAAAAAAAAAAAAAAAAAAAAAAAAAAAAAAAAAAAAAAAAAAAAGAAACAAAAAAAAAAAAAAAAAAAAAAAAAAAAAAAAAAAAAAAAAAAAAAAACCAAAAAAAAAAAAAAAAAAAAAAAAAAAAAACAAAAAAAAAAAAAAAAAAAAAAAAAAAAAAAAAACAGGTTGAGGTGTTGAGGTCGGGGGTTCGAGTCTTGCTCACCCCCGACTTCCACTTCCCTTTTTTGGTTTCTTTATAAAAAACTTAAAAAACAAAAGTTGTGAAGCTTCTAAAGATAAGCAACTTTAATAAAAGTACTATAAGCTAAACCTCAAAATAAGCACTCAAAAGGCTTTTTATTAGTGGTAAACTGGAAAGTGAGCTTTTACGCTGCTCCAAAAAGCTAAAATTCATATAAGTTGCAGCAACTCAAATAAGGCTCATAATTCAATCGTCAATAGTTGCTCTAGAAAGCTTATGATGTGAAGAATCTACTTTTGATAAGCTAATCATCCAAATAACACATTTAACTATCTAAATTCTATGATCTAGGAGGCAAACTTAGCAAAGAAAACTTAAAGCTTAAAAACTATAAGCTATAATAAACCTCAATAGCTATTTCATGATTCTAAGCTTTGAAAACTTAACAACCCATACTTTTATAAATATTAATCCAAATCATAAACAAATACTAAAAGCTAGAAATCAAAATAAGAACCTAAAATCTACTTAGTATTATTTTTGTATTTTTAAGATCTTTGATGAACTTTTTAAGCTAAATTAACCTAAGAAATAAGCTAGAAATGTGAAAACAAATTTTAAACTATCTTAACCTTATATCTAAACTAAAAGCTTATTCAATTTTAAATCCTAAAACCTAATTAAGCTAGCTTAAATTCAAATGAAAAGGCAGCAGTAGTAACAGTTTACTACTGCTGATGCAATTTGCCAAATGGTCAAAACAACAATGCAGGTGACCCAATAGGTTAACCTATGCCTAGACATCTCCTATTGAGTGTCTAAGAACACCTAGCTAACAAAATCCAAACCTAGGAAGGCTTGGATCAAATTTTAACAATCAAAGAAAAGAGGAAAAAGTCCCCTGGTGCAGGCACAAAATAAACTAGCTTTAACTTTTAAAAATTTGCAACATGAAAACTTTGAAATAAAACTCTTTTACTAATCATTTTTAATCCAAAATATAAACTAGTTCTAAAAACTTTTATTCAATTTCCCTTTTTGCTATTTAAAGGTCAAAATACATTCAACCAAAACACACCCTTTAAACTTATGACAATTTTCTTTTATGCTTGAGATAGAATCAGTGGACAAAACTTTAATACCAGATAACAATTAGCTTATAACAAGCTTAACAAACATAAATCCAAAATCAATTAAGCTAGAATTAAGAATCTAAAAGCTAAGCTACTTATTTTTGGTTTTTTTAGTGATATTAAGACAATTTATGAAATACTAAGATTTAAGATTCCTAATGCTAAAAACAGATGAAAAAATATCACATTTAGATTGAAACAATCACAAATAAGCTAACTAGAAGAGAATAAGCAAGCAATAAGCAAATAAGCAGATCTAACTAAGAAATTTTAAGACAAGGAATTTAAATGAAGAACTTACAAACTGCCTTAGCAAAACAAAGGCACAAAGGCTCAAATGAGCTTATCTACTAGCTCTAGCTTATCCTTATGGATAAGCTAGTAAAAGTCCATGGAAGCTCATCCCTTGCTAGCTTCCCTTCAATTAGCTTATAAGTCAAATATTCCAAATATTAAGCTGATTTTAGATGTTTAAGTAGATTAAATAAACAATTAGCTCAATCACAAGCTTATAGACTTGTGAGAGCTTATAAGAGCTTATTACAAGCTTTTGGGTCATAGTTTGCTTTATTATAATTGAAAGTTGATAAGAGCTTCTTGTAGTAAAAAAACAGATTAAGCAAAATAGAATGTTTTTATTAAATAAGTCTAAATTGATTACAATGCTTTTTAAAAATTATAATATCAAAAAATAAAACCCCCAAAAAAAAATATTTATAATATGCTTTGAAAATTACTCAACTTAAACTAAAAGCTAAAAATACATTTTAACTAAAAATTAAAAGCTAGACTCCCTCCTTCTTGTGTGTGTGTGAGATGTGTGTCTTATTTTTATATGCCATCTCTGATACTTCTAGACCTTGTCAGATTAGACGCTCCTCTTATTCCATTGGCCGTACAATTCCCTAATCATTGTATCATTGATGTGAGCCCTTGGGATTAGATTTGGGACACCACGGATTGCCAATGTGGCTAATCCGGAGGTTTTCTGTGTCAGAGCTTGATTGTGTTTCTTGTGTGAGTATGTTTAGTGTAAAACCCATCATTGCCTTGTGCTTCCTTTCTTCCAACGTGGCATTCCTTTGATGGGATTGACCAATGAGGGCTCATGACTGACGTTTATTTCTGCCAAGGTGTACTTCACCACTTGAATTGTCCCTCTTGCCCCTAATTGTCATTTGCCCCTTGTTTTAACCTTGGGTTAATTAGGGAAGATAATGAACAGTGTAAAACTATTTTTCTCGCTCATTTTTTTAACTGAAAGAGGGGTGTATGTTTGACTCGGTTATTTGGGCCTTTGACTTGGGATTGGGCCTTGGGTTTAATTATGGTAAACGAATTTGGGCTAGGGAATGGGTAAAGGGTTAACGGTTTGGTTTATTAGTTAACGGGTGTTAACTAACTTAGGACTTAGGGACCATTTGTGTAATGTTGGAATTTATGAGGGACTGAATTGGTATTTTTGGGTTATTTGTCTTTTAGCGTTTGACTTTTGTTGACCAAGAGTTGACTAGAGTTTGACCATTGGCTATAGAATCCCCGGCTTCTTTTGTGCTCTTCCGTTCCTTGTGTTCGAGTTTGCCCGGTTTTAACCGTTTTCTTGTGGTTTTTGCTTTATCCGTACCTACACAATAAGAAAGACAAAACAAGCAATATTCAAGTATTTAAAGCACAGTTTTTATCTTTTTAGGGTCTATTTGGATATAAAATAGATATGTGTTTTCACACATATCAAAATTCCCCAAACTAAGGGAATTGGTGTCACCAGAATATTATATACCTTATAACCAAATACCTTGAAACTTCCCCAAACTAAACCTTTGAAAAGTAGCAAAGATTTTCGTGGAGAGAGTTTTAAGAAATCACAAGTTATAAAACACCCCTATTTCCTATTTTCTAAAACCTCTTTTTCAATTTTTTTTAAATGTTATTTTGACTTTCATTATTTCCATAACTGTTAGGGATCATAGAACAAGATGCATTTCGATTCTGAGAATGCCCCAAAAAGGATAAATTCATCGTTCCCGACTTTTCACTTATCTAAATCAAGCTTAAAACAAAATCACAGCTAAATATTAGTAAGGATGCTAACACTACTCATATTTGCAACTTGTGAACCTTTTACTCTCGACATTTATTATATCTTAAGTGAGTGTGTTATCTTGAATTTCAACCATGCATTAACTTTTTGCAACATTCTATGCTTTTACGTTCACATTCAAAATAATGAGTTTAACGGCTTCGAGATCATCCATGTAGGACACTTTCGTTCTCGGCAACATCCTAACCTTGCAGCTAGGAGGACCAGGCTTTTGGACACCTCACAGAGATAGTATCGGGATCTTGGGCCTTAGGGTTTCAAAAACTCTAAGGTTTCACGGCATATTCATAGCTTATAAAATAAAATAGTCAAAGTGCAAAAGCATATTTGAATTTAACAAAAAGAAGTCAATTATTATTTTAATTTAACTATCTAGACATTTATGCAATTGTAACCCTCGACCTTTTAGAAGGCTGCAACATCGGTTGTAGGAGCCGGTCAGAGGCAGCAACTTTTATCAGTCCGGATCTTTATTCTTATCTAGGCTTTCTTTAGATGACTACCACATCGGTTATCAGTTGTGAGCGGCAAGAGGTAGTAATCTTTTATAAGCCCACAGCTTTTTTAATTATATTTTTTATACATTTTTTACTGTACACATGTTTTTTTTTTGAAAGAAAACATCTTTTCTGAAAATTCAAGTTTAAATTTGAAACTAAGACTAAATTTTTTAGCTTTATATTAAATATAAATTGTTGATTATAAGTTTAATTTCAAAAAACAGCTTCGTATATTAATCAGGGGTTATGGAGGTTATGGGAGAAAAAAGCAACAAGTTACATATATATAGCTCTTAGATTTCCAAATATCTTTGTTTAGCATCCTACTCTTATTTTAACTCTAATCATTTTTTGTTTCTTCGCGAATTAGCGAGACGCTTAGCCAAAAGTTAAGAACAAGCTAGGCTCAAACTCGCTCGATAGGGTCAAAATTTAACCAATTATTCTTACCCAGCAAGAAAGTCCTAAATTGTGACAAAAAAACCCTTATTTTTATTTTTTAGAAGAAACTACAATTTTGTCCACTATCTTTATCGGGTATAATACATTTTGGTCATTTTTTTAAAAATTTGCGGGTTTAAGCCAATACCCGAGTATCCATTTCACATTTGAGCAAAAAAATTTCAGATTTTATCGGAAAATGTTTAGATTCGCTAATTGTGAAAGTGGATATAGGGTCGGTTTTGGCTTTAAAAACCCTGCAAATTTTTAAAAAATTGGACCAAAAGTGTTATACCCGGTAAAGATAGTGGACCAAAATTGTAGTTTTCTCTTTTTTTTATATTTATCAACAAATAAAACTTAAAAATTTTAAAATTTTTGAAAATTTTGCTATTTTTGTGGGAAAACGGGGTACGTGAGAACAAAACAATAAGTAGGTAACATCAAATCGATAGATTCCCTCCCCAAACTAAAACAAAACATTGTCCTCAATGTTTAAGGCGGGTCTCTACGCAAATCTAAGCCGTTTATTAATTATGCAAAGATAAACATGAATCAATAAGATGAAAGGATATCGGATTTCCCTAAACTAATTACAAACAAAGGCTAGGAAGCTCGAGTGGACGCGACATAAACACCGAACACTGAAGAGTCTTCAGACAAAATTGGTCTATCTCTTGCAAACAATCACAAGCACAAACAACAAACACAAAGAACGGAAGAGTACAAGCCTCCTCACTACACATTTGAAACAAATAGAAAGAATAATTGAAATGGGATACGCATGGGGCTGCTACCACGAAGTGGTATGTTTTTAGGTAAAACTGAGTTACACAGCTTGACTCGACTCCCTGGATATTTCATTTGTCCGTAGGTGAGAGCAATAATTGGAATATAATGAAATTTCCCATTGGAAAACACCACCGGCTCTAGATAAGAAAAATGAAACATGAAAATGTCAGGGTCAAAAACGAGATCCTCACTCCTGAGAGAGAGAATAACAGGAGAATCCTCGGGGTAGGTGAAAAATTGGGAGAAATGTCCTAATGAAAATTGTGAAGGGAATTGACATCTTCAAATTTAGGGATTAAACAATTTCTCTTGGTTAATCTTCATCATTCTTCATTGGCTTTACATATCGAGCTTTAAAATTTACGCAAATCCATTCTGGGGGTTGGTCTCCGGCGGAGGACGAGGAGATGATGGTTCAAGGATAGATGACTCATTTTCGGGGAGGAAAGTAGAATTATCTTCATCTTCGGAATCATCATTCTCAACACCTGGTGGAATTAAATCATCTAGAATGAGGAATATATCGATTTCTTCTTGAACGGGGTCATTATCCTCAACGGGGATAAGAGATACGGGAAGAGACTCCATAATTGAACTCGGATTAGCATGAACATTTTCCTGTGACCGGGAAGTTGAAAATATCACAAATAAAAGTCCTCGACAAAGATATATCTCATGGTTCACACAATCCTTGAAGGAAGTGTTATAAGTTCACCGGCGAACTCATGGTGAAGAGGATCATTCCTTGGAGAAAAAGTTACGAAGTATTATGAATGGATTCAATGATTGAAAAATCACTTTCGGGAGCCGAGATTATGGGTGGTATTCTATCACTAAGCAGATTCTTAAGAAAATTATGTCTCCTTTCTGATTCAAATATAAATCTCCTCAAAATTAAAATGATAACTTCCATGGGATAGAAAGCATCGATCTTCGCTTATCAATATCGTCTTCTGGATTGAAACTCTCAACCTTATCGGTCAAAGGTGTGTTAAGTAAAACTGGCTCATCGGAATTTGAAACGTTGGTGTTCGATGAGCTTCTTTGGGGTTTTCGACATCTTCTTCTATCTCGTTAAAGAGAGGATTTTCGTTACTGGAGTTGAAGTCATCATCAAATTCGAAAAGAGGGTTTGAATAAACTTGAAAATTTTCTTCATGAACACCTTTTTTAAGATGGAGTGAGTTCATCGGCGTAACTCCTCAAGGATATCAACTAGTATTCACCGGATAATTGGAAAATAGGAGGTTAGAGCATTGGATTGATTTGTGGTACTGCCTCTAATGGCTCATCTTTCGAAATAAACCAATGGATAGAATTAGCTGTGAGCAAATTGTTAATTCTTGATTTTCTCAGATTTTCAGCATAAAGTAAAGTTAACGATTCCTATCTTAAAGTTAATTTTTTCCTGCGTTATAAATCAATAAGAGCTTTTGTGGTGGCGAAGGAACGGTCTACCTAAAATATAGGGCACTCTGGATCTGGTTCAAAAATTTCTACAACAAAATCAGCAAGAAAAGTGAAAACCATCAACTTAACTTCAACTTCTCTCGGCTTATTACCTCATTGGCGTGCGTAACGGAACGTGTTAGCAAGCTCGAGGTCATTCGGGTGGGGTTTCAAAGTTCAAGCCCAAGTTGCTTGTAGATAGAATGAGGCAAAAGATTTATGCTAGCTCTGGAATCGGCTAAAGCATTAGTCCTATCAAGTTCTTGTAGAGCACACGGGATAAGAAATTTTCTGGGATCTTCGAGTTTCTCGGGAACTTTGTTCAAGATGATGGCAGAACATTCAGAATTTACGGTTGTGATGGCGATTTCCTTAAGTTTTTCTTTGTTTCTCAATAAAGTGCTTAACCATTTGTTGAATTTTGGCATTTCGATGAGAGCATCTTTTAAACCAATTTCTAAACTAGAGTTGTTAAACAACTTTATAAATCCTACTCATGATGAGCACTGGTGTATCTTTTCTCTCTCATTTCTTACATCTGGGGTATGGAAGTTTAGGTTGATATGAATTAGGCTCTTGAACAGTTTTCTTAGCCTTTGGTTTTGGAATTTCATAAATATGGAATTATGATCATGACGGAGGTGGGACTCGTGCGGTAATTTTCTGATTTGGTTTTTTCAATTTGTCTTGACGTCTCCGGGTTTTGTTCGGGTTCCTTTAGAGGAGTAGAAACACGGGTGTAGTAGGAAACAAGAGGATGCGAAGGTCATTCAACAAGTTTTTACCTACTTTGTGTGGGGTCATAGAATTGTCTGCTCTCTGAGGGTTAGTTACGGTTGACATGGAAGGTAACGGAATTCGAAGATGAAGCGGTGTTGGAAGTTATGAACTTAGAAAGCATTTCCATTAAATTTGTCATCTGGTTTTGTAAACCCTGGCCTTGATTTTGCATATTTCGTAGCACCTTGCATTTGTTGAGTAGGAGCTTGGTAAACTGGTGGCTGATTAATTGGGGGTTGGTAAACTTGTCCTTGGTTGAAGTTACTTCCACGGTTTTGATTGAAATTGGTTCCTCGATTTTGGGATGAAATTATTCCTTAATTGGATTTGTAACAGTTTGAATTGTTTTGAATCGGAGGAAAACCAGGAGGTCAGATTTGGTTTGAAACCATCGGAGGTCTGGAATTGGTATTTCCTTGATTATAATTGGCTGCAGCAGCTTGTGAAACGTACTCTTGAATGTTGTCTTGATAAACGTTGCCATCGGTGGCTGGACAGTTTTTATAAGAATGAGTACCTCCACAAGTTACACAATTCTGCTCGACCGCTTTTACGGTTGCGGGAGCTTGGGCTTTTTGTTTGTCGATAAGCATAGTCTTCATCAAATTCTTAAGTTCAAAAACTTCGGTTGTAAGAGCAGCAACATCTGGTGAAATTCCTGGAGTAGATGAATTCGAACTCACTTTGGCAACGACTGCCTTGTTTCGTGAATTACGAACCTTGGATTTACTTTCGATAATTCTCAAGCATTCACGAGGCATCTTATCCAAAAAAATAAAAAAAAAAATGTTTCCACCCGACAGCAGAATTCAATGAATTTATCATTAGCATTCACAAGCATTGTAAAACGTATCCAACTGATGTAGTTCTGAAAATCCGTGATGTGGGCATGCTCGAAGAAGGTCATTAAATCGATCCCAAGCCTCATAAAATGATTCGTCAAATCTTTGTTGAAATCTCGTGATTTCGTTACGAAGATTTGTCGTTTTTTAAGGAGGAAAGAATTGATTAATGAATTTTGAAACAAGGGATCATCCCTGCCTAAAATTGATCGAGGATGGTTCTTTTTAGCAAAATCGGGCTATAAACCTTTATGAGGAAACAGAAAAAGCATATGCTTAAGTGACGTGCTCGGGATATCCGTGAATCTCATTGTTTGAAAGTAATCTTATTGAAATAACGGGATTGTGAGCATGTGGGATCCTTCTTTATCATGTTGGAAAAAACACTTTGTTTTGAAAAGATTGATCAAACCATGCTTTAACTCAAAGTTAGCATTGATTTCGGGAATTACAATTGCATCCTCGTACCCCTCGGTGGGTGCTTGGAGCAATTGTGCCATAGTCCGGTTATTAGCCATCGAAACTAATGGAGGATTAACAAAGGTTCTTTAAATGAATGGTTGAACAACAGCCGTGTTGGCTCTGTTGTTGTCGGTTACGGTTGCGGGTTGTTGGAGAACGAAGTGTGCATGCACAAAGTAGAAGAAGAAATGATTAAACATATTAATTTTTTTAAACAAACTAAATTAACGGATAACGAGAAGACAACTTAAACCAAATAATCAAATTTACTTCACGGTAGCTCTTAAAATTTTTCTTTTTAAGGTGATCGTATTTCGTAAATGACACCAATGACAAGTTTTTAAATCTTTGATTCGGAGTTGGGAACATTTATGATAATTAACTCAATTGAAGGTATTATTTTGTTGGTGTTTATTTTACCAACTTTGGTTATTTTAAAATTGAAGAGCAAAATTTTTGTTTTTGTTTTTTAAATCTATTTATACTAAAAAGAAAAGAAAAATATTTTTTTTTACTTTTTATTTTATAATTTTTATTTATATTTTTTTTTAACAAAAACAAAACTTTCAAAAATGAAAGGGTCTTCAAATTAATATCAACAAACTTCAAACGATAGAATCTTAATCACAAATCCCCCGCAGCGCGCCCAAAAATTTGGATACGTTCTTTAAAATTTTATAATATGTATACTATGGAAAAATTACCAATTTACCCTAGAGGACAAAGGAAAAAGAAATTCTTCAAAATTTTATAATATTATATATTTACGTATCTTAACTATTTTAACAATTAAGCATAAAACAAAATAACGGGAAATCATAAAATTTACTTAAAACGCCAAAAAGGGACCCTATACAAGAGGTCAAAACCTTTATTTGCTAAAGTAAAACTAACTTAAATTTTACTTTAAAATGGGGACTTATTTGACTAAAAAAGTAAAGTTTAACATAAAAACTAGAAAAAACCGGTAGTTGAAAAGAACGTTAAAACTCGAAAAACGAAAACTTGAGAACGAATCCCAGTCTTTTAGAAAATGAAATTTTGCAAAATTAGACACTAGAAAGCTAAAACTAATTTTCCTAAGAACTTTAGGATAAAAAGAAAGTTTCTAAAAAGATTTTTTAATTTTTCTTGTTTATTTTTTCTATTTTTATGATTTTTTAAGTTTAAATGAAAAAATAAATGATAATAAAATACTAATATGAACTCTTAAAAATTCTAGAAAAAATGACCCAAATTAGCTTAAACTATTTAAATCCTAGGTAAAAAATAAGCCCAATTGTCCCAGCTTATAAATAAGCCGTTGAAATGAGCTTTGACAGCTTAATAGCTTTTTGGTGTTATATGGGCATATGAATTAAGAGTGCAAGGGTCTTAGTTAAAGACCCAAGGGCACAGCTGTAAGGGTCATTTAGTGGGAGTTTATGTGTATTATAAAAGGTTGATGGTTGTGAGTCGGGGGTTCGAGTCTTGCCTCACCCCGACTTCCACTTCCCTTTTTTTGGTTTTTTTTATAAAAACTTAAAAACAAAAGTTGTTGTGGAAGCTATCTAATGATAAGCAAACTTTTAATAAAAGGATTACCATAGCTAAAACTCAAAAATAAGCACTCAAAAAGCTTTTTAATAAGTGTAACATGAAAGTTGAGCTTTAGCTTTAAGCTCCAAAAGCTAAAAATTCACTAAATATAGCTTGCAACAATCCAATAGATCAAATTCAAATCTAAAAGTTGCTCTAGAAAGCTTAAGATGTGAAGAATCTACTTTTGATAAGCTAATAATCAAAATAACACATTTAACTATCTAAATTCATTGATCTAGGAGGCAAACTTAGCAAAGAAAACTTAAAGCTTAAAAAACTTAATAAGCTATAAATCATATAGCTATTTCTGATTTCTAGCTTTTGAGAACTTAACAACGTACTTATAAACTATTAATCCAAATCATAAAAAACAAATACTAAAAGCTAGAAATCAAAATTAAGAACCTAAAATCTACTTAGTACTGTTTTTGTATTTTTAAGATTTTTGATGAACTTTTTAAGCTAAATTAACCTAAGAAATAAGCTAGAAATGTGAAAACAAGTTTTAAACTATCTTAACCTATATCTAAACTAAAAGCTTATTCAATTTTAAATCCTAAAACCTAATTAAGATAGCTTAAATTCAAATGAAAAGGCAGCAGTAGTAACAACAGTTACTACTGCTGGTGCAATTTGCCAAATGGCAAAAACAACAATGCAGGTGACCCAAAAGGTTACCTCTGCACTAGACACTCCTATTGAGTGTCTAAGAACACCTAGCAAACAAAATCCAAGCCTAGGAAGGCTTGGATCAAATTTTAACAATCAAAGAAAAGAGGAAAAAGTCCCCTGGTGCAGGCACAAAGTAAACTAGCTTTAACTTTTAAAAATTTGCAAAATGAACTTTGAAAACTCTTTTACTACTCATTTTAATCCAAATCTAAACTAGTTCTAAAACTTTTATCAATTCCCTTTTGCTATTAAAGGTCAAACTGCATTAAACCAAACACCCCTTTATACTTATGACAAATTTCTTTTAAGCTTGAGATTAAAATCTAGTGGACAAAACTTTAATACCAGATAACAATTAGCTTATAACAAGCTTAACAAACATAAATCCAAAATCAATTAAGCTAGAATTAAGAATCTAAAAGCTAAGCTACTTATTTTTGGTTTTTTTAGTGATATTAAGACAATTTATGAAATACTAAGATTTAAGATTCCTAATGCTAAAAATAGTATGAACATATATCACATTTAGATTGAAATCCAATTCCAAATAAGCTAACTAGGAAAGCAGAATTACGCAAGCAATAAGCAAAAAATAAGCATATCTAATAAGAAATTTTAATGACACGCAAAAAAAAGGCCACAAAGGCATCAAATGAGTCTTATTAAACTAAGTATCTAGATTATCCTTATGGTTAACAGATAGTTTAAAAGTCCATGGAAGCTCATCCCTTGCTAGCTTCCCTTCCATTAGCTTATAAGTCAAATATTCTAAATATTAAGCTGATTTTAGATGTTTAAGTAGATTAAATAAACAATTAGCTCAATCACAAGCTTATAGACTTGTGAGAGCTTATACAAGCTTATTACAAGCTTTTGACATAGTAGCTTATATAATTGAAAGTGATAAGAGCTTGTAGTAAATAAAACAGATTAAGCAAAATAGAATGTTTTTATTAATAACTGAAAATGATTACAATGCTTTTAAAAAACAAAAATTATAATAAGCTTGAAAATTACCCAACTTAAACTAAAAGCTGAAAATACATTTTAACTAAAAATTAAAAGCTAGACTCCCTCCTTTTTGTGTGTGTGTGAGATGTGTGTCTATTTATAGCCATCTCCTGATCCTTCTAGACCCCTTGTCAGTTAGACGCTCCTCTTAATCATAGGCCAGACATTCCACTCTAATCTATTTGGATCATTGATGTGAGCCCTTGGATTAGATTTGGGACACACGGATTGCCAACATGGCATCCATGTGTCAGGCTTGATTGTGTTTCTTGTGTGAGTATGTTTAGTGTAAAACCCATCATTGCCTTGTGCTTCCTTTCTTCCAAAAGTGGCATTCCTTTGATGGGATTGACCAATGAGGGCTTTGATGCACGGTTTATTTCAGCCAAGGTTGTCATTTCACCACTTGAATTGTCCCTCTTGCCCCTTAATTGTCATTTGCCCCTTGTTTTAACCTTGGGTTAATTGGGGAAGATAATGAACAATGTAAAACTGTTTTTTCCAGCTCATTTTTTTAACTGAAAGAGGGGAGTATGTTTGACTCGGTTATTTGGGCCTTTGACTTGGGATTGGGTTTAATTATGGTAAACGAATTTGGGCTAGGGAATGGGTAAAGGGTTAACGGTTTGGTTTATTAGTTAACGGGTGTTAACTAACTTAGGACTTAGGGACCATTTGTGTAATGTTGGAATTTATGAGGGACTAAATTGGTATTTTTGGGTTATTTGTCTTTTAGCGTTTGACTTTTGTTGACCAAGAGTTGACTAGAGTTTGACCATTGGCTATAGAATCCCCGGCTTCTTTTGTGCTCTTCCGTTCCTCGTGTTCGAGTTTGCCCGGTTTTAACCGTTTTCTTGGGATTTTTGCTTTATCCGTACCTACACAATAAGAAAGAGAAAACAAGCAATATTCAAGTATTTAAAGCACAATTTTGATCTTTTTAGGGTCTATTTTGATATAAAATGGATATGTGTTTTCACACATATCACCCTCGCGGGTGTAATTGGTACTTGTAATACTTGTTCATTGACACCTTTTTTTCTCTGCCGCTGCCATCTCGAGGTTTTAACTTCAATTTTAGGTAATATCATGGCTAACCAAAGACGAATAAAAGCGGAAATTGAAGAGACATGTACGACTGATGTAATTTGTTGATTCTTTGAGGCGATCCACCTTTATACTCGATTATAACGTCGTAATCCGTCTGACTTATAGGGCCACTTTCAAATACAATTCCGCCTAAGCCTTGAGAAGCAGTGAGTTCGTATCTACGGATAGCTCCCATGTTGTAAAGCCTTATCTTGAACTCTGGCACATGAGAGTCCCTGCATTTTTCTCTTGCAGTTCTGAACAGCTGCACCAACTCATTTTGTTCATCAAGAACATGAATTAAGCATTCAACTATCTCCAGATTGAGAGTTCCTTCATCTGTCCCCTCTAAAATGTCGCATTCAATTGCTGACCTCGTTATCCGTATCATATATGTACAGTTGCAGAAGGGAAAAACCACGGTGCATGACCTAGTCGGGGCCAAAGAGAAACCAATCAAGTGGTATATTTAATCCAGGAGATTTGAAAACATAAGGGTCCCCTTGCCTTGTTTACGAGTCTTGTCAATCATTTGCCCCAAAAAGACGTCATGGCATAATTTGATTATATGCCCGTATGTTTTCCATGAAGTGTTTGTTCCCTAGCAATTCTTGAATTAAATTAGGAGGAGGTAGCGTCTGTTCCATGAAAATTTTGCCTCCATTATAGCAGAGGTGGTATTCCACCCTTCGAGCATATGCGTCACCTTTAAGTCGATCCCCATACCTTAATAGATACCCACAATGCTGACAGCATTGATCATAGTCGCCTAATCGATGTATGATAATACGTTGTCTATAATAACCAATTAATAAAACGTTGATTAACATGACATAGAATTCCAAGAACTGAGCAAGAAGAAAAAAAGAGATACGTACCTTGACTTTATCAAACTTCCCTATTTATTTTTAGTAGTGTACAATTAAATTGGGACATCTCAAAATGAAAACGTGGATAATAAAAATGGGACGGAGGGAGTATTTAGATGCAAGTATGCATTATATGAGTTATTTTACTTTTAGTTACGTACCACTATATATGTATTATATAGGTTGCGGTTAAGACGTGAAGCTATTTGCACTTGTTGATTTGATTGAATTGGAATCTTTGCTTAAAGTGAGTTCATAGCCTTGCATTTAAATCTTTTGATTATTTTTAAACCCGCGAGGGGGATGCATGTTTGTTTTATAAAATCGAACACATATGATTTTATGGTATGTTGGACCCGATTATGAGATTGTTTCCTCATAAGTAGCTATTGTCGAAGTCCTATATTTCATGAACCGTTAATTGCCTTACGAGGTGAACGCTAATGCATTAAATAGGTCTATTGAGTTTGACAACCCTGTTTGGGGTATGAATCCTTGTGAACACCTTGTCAAACGGACGTTTTGTTATTAGAAGTAGTTGGTGTATGACAATAATACCTTGTTTTGGGGCAAATTGACATATGAAATGACATATGTATTGTTAACGTTCGGTGTCATGAGCTTAATGCGTGAAAGAAAATAGATTGTTATACGTTGTATTCGTTGCAATGTTTTCCTGAGAACTAATTATGTGTTCAAAGATTATTACTTATTGATTATTTTAAACTCTATGAAATTTCACTCAACATTGTTATTGACGTTTTAAACATGTTTTATCCCAGGTAACCAAGGATGAAGGCAAGGATAGCGTGGAGGTATCATGCATGTGATGGATTTGGTAAAAGACTACTTGTGTGTTCCTTGTCTTTCAAAAACAATGTCTTAAGTTGTTCTAAAACAATGTCTTTATTTTGAAACAATAGTTTTTTAAATGTTGTAATGGTTGTGGTTGCGATTCTGTGGGGACCTGAATGCGTTTTACTCTGATTAATAACAGAACACATGTTTATTAAACGTCTCATTTGGATCGTTTTCTATTATCTTGGTGAATGGTGCTATTTAGTAACACCCAATTGCTAATTCCGCTACGCAATCCAAAGTTGTTTGGCTTGGGGTGTTACACATTAGCACGTTGGTTTTTCTGTCTAGATTTCATGCTATTCACATATTGAAGCATACATTTATCATGATTAGCGGTGATCAAACATTGTTTACATGTAGCACTAATAACCTCAGATTTTTCATTCTAAACAGCATAAAAGAACTTCTAAACATAATCAACAATCCACAAGTAAATAAACAATCAAGATCAAACAAACAATACATTAGATTCTTCATAAACATGGCTATACCTAAAGAATCACCAGTAGTCATTTGTAAAAATACACACAGTTTCATAAATGAACGATTAAAGAAAATAAACCTTAACCGAACGCGTATTGGGTTGTGCGAAGATTACAAGAGTTTTCCTATGATCTTGAGGCTCTTTTCTGACCTTCTATACTCTTCTATTCGTCTGATAGTCGACTTGGTGGTTTAGGGATTCACTTGCATACCTAAAACTGAGTTTAGGGTCTCTTTTATAGTGTCCTAGAAATTGATCGATACGCCGTATTAGCAAGGTCAATATGACGTATAGGGGTGTTTTCCTTGGAGTGCGTGCTAAGTTTGACAAATCAATCAGATCTAATCTTCCCCAAAATCTAATTATTCACCAATCTCTGAATAGTTATCCAGCTGGATACGGCTTATAGGGAAACATGGATATGCCGTATTGGGAAGTGAGAATACATGTTTTCTTGTGAAGTCTAGGCGCTGATACGCCGTATCTCTTTTTGTGGATACGGCGTATTGAGTAGAAATAAGCAATCTTTAAATATCATCGTTTAAGCTCTAAAAAGTGCGCCTTTTAGCATGTCTTCACAAATCACTACGTAATTACTGCAATTTACAAATTTAAGCAATTAAGTAACGATTCTTGCAATAATTATATAAAAGCAGATAATTTACTCAGGATAAATAATGGTATAAATGTAACGTTATTTGATGTCATCAAATATCCCCCCACTTGAATCCTACTTGTCCTCAAGTAGACTCTGGAAAATTATTGAAAATGTATCCCAACCGAAGTTAAGGATTTTTCCGTTTAAGCACTTCTTTCATTTTAATCACCTGTACAAGACCAAGCACCTCACGAAATATGGAAATGAAAACACTCAGATCACTCAACTAATCTAGGGTATAACATTTAATTGGTACGCTCATTTGCTCGGTCGTGATTGATTTTCCATACCATATGAATGCAAGGATACACATCTCCACCACTAGAGCTAAGGAGAAATAAGTCAAAAGATAAATAGGGATTTCATTATAAGGCTAAGGGTTGTTCATTCTAGCAATCTTTCACCGATAGTACCACACCAACAAGGCAGTTGAATTATACATACACGGCCGTAACGACATAATAGACATGTATAATTCGATCACATCCTCATTCGAGTCATAACCAAGGGGTTTTATGGAGAAGAATGATATAGGGTGGGTCTTCTAACCTTTTCACCAAAAGTAATAAACCAACAAGGTGTAATCCGCATACATAGGCCGTAACGAACGAATGACATGCATGGAATCGATCCTACCTCTTTCGGCAAAACCTAAGGTTAATGCTAGGAAAGGGAAGCAATAGTTGTTAAATAAAATTCAAAAAATAAATAGATTAAGCTTGGACAAATAAGGTAGTTGCTAGTAACTTTTCTTGACCGTTCCATGATAAAGACTCAAAATATATACAAACGCCTTGATCATAGAAATGACAAAGATAACCTAAGTTGACGTTCCCATAACGGACCAACTTCCCGATTCATCCAAACTTTACATACTTTTACAAAAGTGGTGATATCGGCCACTTTATACAAAACTATACATCATTGATTTTTATCCACATATCAAGGAATAATCGAACCTTCCAAGTATTTCATCGGTTTAAGTTTAGCGAATCGATTATCGATCGTTCCTCCTCTTTTTTGATGCATTTTTTTACACATAAATCTCAGTGCAATTTCACCGTCTTCATAATCATAATTCATCCGGATAATTTTTCCTTCAACGCTCCATCTTCGGACATAATACATAATCACGAAAGTAGCAAAATACACGAGCTACATATTTTCCCATTGCATTGTGCAATTTCCCGACCTAACCGGAGATAGAAAATTTCACTTTGACACAGGAAATACAAAACTTTACACAAAAGCAACTAGCAACTTGATTAAGTAGGCTTAATCTATAGGGTAGGCTAAGGTGTAAAGGTGTAACGAAATAGACATTTGGTGTGAAAAAGACAGGATGCTCAACAAGGTTATTCTAGGGATCTTACTCTTATAGTGAGAGTAACAAAGGGTTACACAGGATTTTAACTAACCAGTGTAGTAAGTTAATTTACACAGGTTAAGGCTTTTTGTGTATTCCTAGAAATTTCCAATTAAACAATTACTCCATCTAAATCCATAGTACTCATTATTGTGGTCTCGAATAGATATACCAAGCCAAGTTCTGAAGTCTACAACATCACCGACACACTCATATTTTTGTGGGATTTGGGTAGACATTTGGAAACGGATAAGGTTAAATCCTCACAATATCTAATAAGGTTTATGTAACAAGTAATTTCACAAAAGTATGCTTGAAAAAAAAATTAAAATTTGAGCATAATTTAAGCATTTTGGTGTAAAAATAGGACAAGTATGCATTCTAATTCCCATCCCCCCACTTGAATTATACAACGTCCTCGTTGTACAGATAAAACATTAAAAACGGGAATTAAAAGAAATAGAATGAGAAACTCCCCTGATAGTTTGCTCGGTAGATTTTCCATTGTTGATTTCATGAGCAAGAATGTGTGTTGTAAGTGGAGGATTTAATCCTAGCAACACACATTAGATTCCAGATAATCGATACTTCACCAATGTTGTCGATTTCTTTCCGAAGGCGCTGTATAAAAAGTAGGAAAACAAGTGCAATTCTATCTCCGTGTATCTTTAGTTAGACTGAAATAAACACCTAACACTGTACAGGAGTCAATACTCCATATCCAAACCCCAGGATACGCCGTAATATACCTTGTAGGATCATTTCCGTTTAATATGTGTATACATTTAATGAAATACTGTCGTATAGACAGAGCTGAAAAATAAAGACTGGATAATGTTTTATAAGGTCAATACGTTGTACTACGGGTTTGGATACAGCGCCATATAGAACTACAGGGAATGACAAACTCAATAAACAAAATTGAAAATACATTTCGTTGTCCTCCAGCAAGCACTTTTGTTTAAGAAAAGTCTTTAAGTTAGACTTACCCAATTTAATCCCATCCGTAAAAACAACTTGGGGTCGAACGGGATGCCAAAAGGCTCATATTAGCATCCTTAGATAAGAATAATAAACAACAATATTAACATTTAATTACTTACAAAAGCTTCAATTTGAAATATTTATAGATTTTATCATGACTTGTTTTCAAAAGCATATTTGACCCATGTGCATAGGCACCAACATCGGTATTTATTACGTTATCCACCGAAAACTGTTTGATATCAATTTTATCATTAACATTGTCCTTATCCGATTTTAAGTCATCGGATAAATTACGTCGAAAGGAAATAATCATTAAAGTATAAAATGTTTTGTTCCTCTTCATCACATTCGGACAATGATGTTTCATCTTTCAAATCATAGTATCTTTGGATTCATTCAAAGGACTATAAGTCGTGTAAGGCTCATTGAGATCCTGTTTATAAGGACCTACAAACAATGGCTAGAAATTATATCTCAAAATCTTTAAGGTGGTCTAAATCATCAAAATAACTGACCGTAGACTCCGGTGATGGAAACGAAGGCATATTAACTTTATCATTATCATTTTCCAAATCCGTTTTTAAATCGTCGACATAAATTATTTTATAAGAAAATGAGTTTTTGTCGAAAATTACCATGTAATCTTCGTCATCGGATTCGTCAAACGATATTCTAAAGTCAATTTCATTGTTGTCAATGGAACTTACCGTGGGTTCACACGAGAATGAAACATGAGACGTAAACGTGTCATCAAAGACTATAGCTGGGAATTCGGTTTCAACACATCTGAGGTTGTGAATTTCATCGTCATCCCAGATTCTACCACACGTAGCAGTTTCCCAATTATACACCTTACCATGCCTACAAGTTTTTTCTTCCATATTTACCTGTGATAAATTTGATAGGAAAGAAAGCTGTCAAATAGCTTAATACGCCGTGTTTAGTAAACTGAATACGCCGTATTATACAAACAATAAAACAAAAATAAACATAATTCTACACTAATCTAAATTACACTAATTAATCTAAATTACACTAATCCTAAGGGTTAAGTTAATCTAATGTTAAAAACCAAAATATTAAATAAAATTCAAGAATAAAATTTCACTCCCCGGCAGCGGCGCCAAAAAAACTTGATGTGTCGTCGTATAGGTGTTATTTATGTTATTCAAGTTTTAAATTTATATTTTTTTGACTTTACCAAAAACACACTTTAACGGGCAATGTACCCGGTCAGATGGAGTTTCTTGGTAAATAGGGTGTCGATCATTATTTGTGATCCTATTGGTCTAGATATATAAATCACTATATATAGAGCCATCCCGACATCTAGCTAACATGGTCGGTGTCACACCCCGTAAATTTTAGGTCATTAATTTAAACATTTCCGATCATTATTTTGACTTTTATACGTTATTTTTGAATCTGGCAAATTTCCGGGAAGTTGCCCCGCGTAAAACTAAAAATCATCATCGGGTGCATTTTGGATTCGGACTTGGATTAGTCTACGTGTTATATGCATTGTTTTATCATTTTAAAGTGTTACGTAGGTTACGTTCACTTTCGTTTGCGATTTATACCTTTTTCGCGTACGTCGTACGGTTTTAGCATTTTAGGTCAAACGGAAACCCAGAAACCCGTAATCTTTTCACATAAACTCTAGTTGTTGTATATCTCGAGTTTAGAAGTTAAAAATTTCGTGGTCACCCCTCCCCTCTACTCAAATCACACGCACAAACACATCTCTAATTAAATGGGGAGGAATCTTTTAACCTTAATTTGAAATTCAAGTCATCACATGCAAGATGATGACATTCTTGTAGTTTTCTCCATGCATACACTTGTGACTTCTTACACCACCTTTGTCTTCATGCACCATGGGAGGACCACAACTCCACTAACCACTATGGAAGCATTTCATTTAATTATTTTGGCTAGGAAGCAAATCATGAAACCTCCCCCCTCATAAAACCGGGCGAACCACAAGGACCATAAAAAGTGGTTCACACCACTTAACTTGAGCCAAGGGACACCCTAAAACCTAATATCTTCTTATAAATACTAGCACATCTTATAACTTAGGGTTACTTCTCATTTCCAAGCCTCTCAAAAACCTTATCTCTTATTTCTTTCTCTCTTGTGGTCTCGGCAAAAAAACATCCCTTATAGGGTTTTATTTTCTTTGATTTAGATCCAAGTATTTTAGGTTGATTTTCATTCATATCTAAGGTGTTTCCAAGAAGGGTTTCTTTAATTTCAAGGGTTTAGTCAAGATCTAGAATTTGGGTTTCTAATATTAATTGGGGTTTTTCAAGATCTAAGGTTTTCTTTACTAGATAGTAGTTTTCTTGATTATTCTTCTCATTTGTGAGTATATCTTGAACCTACCTTTTCTTATTTTATATTCTTATGTTCTTGATCAAGTCTTATAAGTTCCATAGTGTTTGTGTTGTTTTTCAAAAAGAAACTAATGGGTTTATAAAGTAATAAAGTTTTTATATGTTTTTGGAAAGGATGAGTGAACATGTGGGTTGCAACAAAGATGATAATGGGATTAGGATAGATTAAGAGTGGATTTTGTTGTTGGTTTATTTGTGAATGGAGATTAGGTTAGTATAGGCACTATTGTGAAGTTTGGATGGATTTTTAGAAGCGTTTGTGAAAAATATGGTTGCTGGTCTAATTTTGTTTTGAGGTTTTGGGCAACCTAAAAGTATTTTCATTAGTTAAGAAAATAGTTTTTAGAGAGCTTGTTTCGAGTAGATAGATTTTCATATATCGAACACTAAAAGCGGATTTAAAACGGCCAAGTTATGGCGAAATGAATTTTGGAACACTTTTCGGAAAAATAATTATTTAAGTTGCTGATTGGAAATATAAAATGGGGTTTCGAACACTTTCGAGTTGATTTGAGCTTTTAAAACATTGGCAAGACGTACGTAGACACTAGTATATTAAGTGGAAACTTTAGAAACGTCACAAATATATGATCGGAATTTCCAAAACGGGAAACTTCTAAAAATAGAAACTTTTGGTATTTATTAGCGAGACGGACTTAAAATGAAGGCGTTAGTTTATCACTAGTGCCTTTTAGGATCACGGACTTATCAAATATTAAGGGACGGTATTAACGTCCCAAAACTTAGAACTCTCTTAAAATAGTAACTTTCCGAAAATAGAAACTTTTCGTAAAACACGGTGTAACATAACCGTCCATCTTATACTTTCATAATGACATGTTTTTACCATATAAAATAAAGTTTAAACACTTATGGATATCTATTTCTTTTATAAGTGTCACGTCTTTTAATTAGGTCGCGGTTAGAGTCGTTCGATATTGTTATACTCTTCGTTGAATTATTTTCTTACCATTTGCTTAAGGTGAGTTCATAGCCCCACTTTTTGAACTAATTTTACTTATGTTTCATAACTTTGGGGTGAGAACATTGTTGCTTTCAAATAAAATGGACACAAGTACTTTACGTGAGATTTTTATTGTTTACGTGTTGCCTAAGTTTTGCGTTTAGACCACTATTATTGCCCAAATTATCATGAACCGTTAATTTCTTGACCGATTGGATGGTTAAGTAAGTATGAGTGTTATAAATAGATCTATTGGGACTGATTATCCTTGTCTGAGTAAGTAGCGCTTACTAGTTGCGGAGGTGCCGAACTAACAGACGTATAACATGTCGGATTTCATTTAGGTTATCTTGGTCAGATACCTGTAAGGCAAGCCTTTCATAGCATTCTTAAATGCTCCATGCAAATTGAGCTTCGGTGTCATGAGCTTAGTGCAACGTAAATGCCTTTTTATGTGAAATTGTATATGTTATAATTGTCACATGCGTTTTGTAAATCTTGTGGTCCACCTTATTACGTTTAAACTAAACCTATGAATTCATCAACATTATATTGACGTTGTAACAATGTTTTCAGGTGCTTAGCTTGGATGTCTTTGATTGCTATATGGTGTCGTCTTGCATTGGCCTGATTTCCAAGAATTTATCAATTGATTAAACATCATTGTCTATTTCTAAAACTTAAATTCGCTTTCGCATATTATCTTTATCTTTGAACTTATGTAAAACTTTAACTATTTTTTATTTAATGTAACGATGTTAGATTTCTGAAACGTACCCTTAGAGGTCGTTCTTTGTACTTTGTGTGATGTATATTATGATATCACGCCTCCGGACATGTGTTTCCTTCTAGGACCCATTTGGGGGTGTGACAGATTGGTATCCAGAGCCAAGGTTATAGAGAACCAGGTAGACAAATTTTATGTTTGGTCTATAACCAGTATGTGATCCTTACGTGCTTTTACATGTGCCTTATACATGTTTTTGCTATGGCGTATACTTGAGCATCATTTTGCCTTGAGCCTACTATGATATGAGTTTACCTCTAACCTGCGTTTATTTTCCCTGCGTTTATTTTTGCCCTTGAGCTCTATTTTGCTATGAGCTTACGTTTGTCTTGTGTTGATTTTTTCTCTGTGTTTACGTTTTCCTTACGTATATTTCCTTACTTGTTTATATAGAAGTTGTCTATATAAATACTAAACTTTCCCTAAGACATTATGAGTGACACAATGGTCTCTAAACTTTTCTAAGACATTGTAAGTGACACAATGGTCTAGTCTATTTCTAAAACATCGTATGTAATATGATGGTCTTTAAAACTTTTTATGACTTTACCTAATACTGTTTTTCAAAACTCTGAAACCCATTACAGTCTGTCGACCCCACTGATAATTTTACTATCTGATTCTGAAAACTAGTTGAGCACTCACACCATACTTTTAAAACACCTACGTCATCTTGTAACGTCTCAACCTTCTTCACTTCTTGTAATTCGTAGAAACATGTCGATTGTTTCGAACACGACTTTAACTCGTCACCTCGTAACATTCCATTTTGGAAGCACGATTTTTGGAACTTGACTTAATTTAGTTTTCTTTACTCCATGCGATTTTTAAGAAAATACCGACAACGAGATAAGGAATAAGTTCTACAAGGATCGAGAATATTGTAACCCAACGAAATGTTAATGCTATTGAAGCTATTGCTGTCTATGAGGCAAAAATCCGCATGGCTCACGACTCGATGCACCAGGTCGTAGAACTAGAAAGAACAAGGTGGCAAGGAATGCTAACAACACAAGTAAGTGGAAAGAGGTTACCAAAGCAACTCGGGAAAACAAAGCAAATGACAAAATGTCATGAGAGCTTACACAGCTAGACCAAATAATAAAAATGGATATGTAGGAAAGTTACCTTATGCAACAAGTGTAAGTTGCACCACACTAGGCCATACACTATGAAGTGCAACAACTACAAGAGAGTTGGCCATATGACTAGAGATTGTAGACTGTACTCGCATTTCGTAAACACATCACGAAGCCGCCCCCCTTGAAGACACCAGTTCTAATAGTTGTACATGTTACACTCCTGCTACGCACCCGCTGTGCCGCCTCACCCGCACTATACAGACGGCTAAACTCGACATTACAAAGTGATTGTTCAAAGATGAACCGTAGTGAATCAATATCTTAATAATACAAAATAATTAGTAAACAGGCTAACAACTAATCTAAGACTCCCGAAGTTCAAGCAAAATTGTCTGCGATAGCCGTATCACTGAAAGCGCATCGCCCGTTTCTCGGAACCTTGCACGTTCATACGCATAGTTCACCGGGTGCTATCGGTGTCCGAGATGTTGAATACTTAAGGAAAGATTTCCCTACATATTGTTCTGAGTCCGATCCAGTGCGTAACCATATCATGTTAATAGTATCGCTCGTCCATAGAATTTCGGGCACATAAGTAAGGTGGACTTTCTAATGGAAAGTCTCGTAGTATATGGTCCAAGGCTAGGAGCTTTCCACTGTAGAATTCGTGTTTATTGTGATGATATGCTGTCTAAGCAGCCTACTTCCCATTGTGAGCTTGCATCTTGTGTCATGGCCACCCGTAGGCAACGGAGACACACACACGATCTGGCATTAGTTTAGCTACATCTTTATGCATTCCTTCGATCATACCTTCTTACACCATTCGACCATTTTTATTATTGAAGGAAAGGATATACATTACTCCACATCGAATTTGTTCATGTAATCATAAATAAAATTACTTCGTCAACGTCGTCTATCACATTACTATGAGCGTTCACAAGACATCTAGAATTGGAATCGGGCGGTCAAATGTGCATAAGCCTCAAAATTTTCACGTTAAACTCCAACTCCCCATGCATATTGCCCTAATCCTATACTTACCACACAATTTAAGAGCTATTGGTATAATAGTGTCCAAACTTCAATGCAATACGATGACCAATTTGTTGTCAGCTTATGTACTATGTTTGTTGTCTTTTACTTACTATGGTTCGCGCTGGCCTAACACATAATACACGACGATTCGTTATTTGTCCGTAGTCCAGATGTCCTTCACCATTTGAGTCTGTGTACTCGATACAAGCTCGTAAACATTGTACACTAAATTACTCGTAGCTAACGTGGAGCGACCCACAATTTACAGATTCACACATCTGATCGTATAAAGTACGTTACAGTGATTTCAATGTAAAATACATCTCTATTTTTCGCTACTGAAGATGTACCTAAGACGACATACTATCGATTTACAGCAATCTAACCATGAACTTAAGACTCGTGTGCAAACTATCAGTACAAGAATAATCTTAGTGAGGTGTTATACAAATATCTTGATTCATGCCTTATTGCATTTATCAAACATACCAAGGGTTATGGTCTAAGCCGGTAGTAAAACCACTATTTGTATCAAATCAACCCAACTAATGTATAGTACCCTTTGATAGAGCAATAACCTGACAGACGATTTGGACGAGGTAACAAAACGAGCATTCCATCGTAGTCGCTAAATTATAGCATACTTGGCCACCTAGGTCTAATGTAGGATGACGCATGTTTGCTGGGAGTAGTCACCAGTAACTACGTGACGAAATCTTTAACCTACCTAATCACAAGGCTTAACTGGGCAAGATGTTTGAGTAATCGTTATTCGCTTAACTTAAGTCATTCCCAGCGAATGGAACTGTCTCTATAAATATCCAAGATTTCTTAACAGCACCGGTGAATCTATTCATAGTTTTTCATTGATATTTTGAGTCGTATTCGTGAGTCAAAAAGTTAAAGCTATCAGATCGATGATCAATTCGTGCGGAATAACATAACGTATGCGTGCATATGTCGTGAGTCGTGAGTCGTGTTGGTCATGTGTATTCGCATTCGTAAGCGCCATAACTAAGCAGATTTTTCCTTAACCTTAGAATATAGAAACACCATACCCTTTGCCGAGAGACCAAATCCTACTCCCTCTAATCACGGTAATTACAGATTGAAAGATTCTAGAACGTAAAGAACTTATCCTTCTAATTGGATTATAACCAAGAGAACTAGGAGATTTCCTTAAATTGATATACATTTTAGTCAGTTATAATCATGAAGATTATGAGATTCTCGTACCGACAAAACTTCTAATGGACCTGAAGTTAAAGCAAAGGACGCAATTATTGCAAGTACATAGAACCTAGCTGATAGAAGCCTTACATCCGCTGAGTTTAGCCCTTTAAGTGGCATCGTCCCATCTACCGTATACACTAAGTACTCTGTTGAGTTTGCCGACGAAAAGATCATATGAATCGATACTATCATTTGAGATTATACACTTAATTTTTTGAATCATCCAATCAATATAGACTTAATGCCTGTAGAAATTGATAGTTTCTACGTCATCATCGGCATGGATTGGTTAGCGAATCATCATGCGGTGATCGTTTGTGATGAAAAGATCGTTTGTGATGAAAAGTTCGTTCTGATTACATATGGAGATGAAGTCCTGATACTCCAAGGTGATAGGAGTGGCGAAGGAAAGAAGTCAAAGTTGAGCATTATATCATGCACCAAAACTCAAAAACATATTAAGAAGGGTTGCCAAACTTTTCTGGCGCAAGTTACGAAAAAGGAAACCGAAGACAAGTCGAAGGAGAAGCGACTTGAGGACGTGCCGATTGTACGGGACTTTCTGGAAGTCTTTCCAGAAGATTTGCCTGGATTACCACCGGCGCAACAAGTTGAATTCCAAATTGACTTAGTCCCTGGTGTTGTACCGGTAGCACGAGCCCCGTATAGATTAGCACCGTCAGAACTGCAAGAACTGTCTACTCAAGTGCAAGAACTTTCTGACAAGGGATTTCTGGTTTTATTTGTCAAAAAGAAAGATGGATCTTTTCTGATGTATATCGACTACCGTGAACTAAACAGACTTACTGTGAAGAACCGATACCCACTTTTGAGAATCGATGACTTGTTTGATCAGTTGCAAGGGTCAAGAGTCTATCACCAACTCAAAGTTTCGGGTGGAAGACATTCCAAAGACGGCGTTTAGGACACGTTACGGCCACTACGAGTTTCAAGTGATGCCATTTGGACTGACCAATGCACTGACGGTATTTATGGATCTGATGAATCGGGTGTGCAAGCTATATCTGGGTAAATTTGTGATAGTTTTTGTAACACCCCCAAAATCACAACAACGCAGCGGAATACCACTTGGGGTGCTACTTCATAGTTCATACACACAAGTTACAGAAAACGATCTCAAATGAGTCACGTTTGAACTCATGTAATCTTGTTAAATTATAAATTGTTGGGACCTAAATTTACTCTGATTTATTTAAACCGAATGTGACACTTTATTAAACGTCTCTTTTGAGGTCGTTTTCTGTAACTTGTGTGTATGAACTATGAAGTAGCACCCCAAGTGGTATTCCGCTGCGTTGTTGTGATTTTGGGGGTGTTACAGAATGGTATCAGAGCACTCGTTATAGCGAACTAGGTCGTTTTCAAAACCTAAACTATAACCGTTTTCCGAAAAAAATTTAAGAGTCCTTCATCATTGTCCGATATCCGCGCTTGCTTGCTCCCAGGTAACTTATATGCTCCCTTTTGCACTTTTATTACTATTGCATGAATAAATAGTATATAATCCTTGATTATGATTTTGCTCTCCAACGTCCATCTTATGACGTCATACTATTTGCCTTATATTGGTCGGTTATATATATATTGACCACTCCGATTATCGCGTACTTTTTGTTTCTTATATTCTCTTTCGAACGTTAATACTAGTATTATATAAAAATACTCGTACGTATATGGGATAATTTCTTATTAAATCCTTACGCTTATCTTTGGGATCACTGACTGGCTGGATTCACACCGTAAATATATATAATATATAGTAAAATATAAAATATATAAATAAGT
>BQNB010019610.1:54568-66084 GCA_026074375.1 Tanacetum coccineum | reverse complement strand
TTCAACAGTAGCTTATATTGCAATTGTGTTTGCGTGTCAAGTGTTCAACGGGTGTGTATATGCATGTATCATCATCAATTATATATAACTTAGTTGAGTTCATATCATGTATCGAATTTTAGCTGCGCATCAATGTGATTAACTTTCATGTGTCAATGAGTTCATCATATATTTCGTGTATCTTTAACGAGTATCATAATGTAAATCCGACACATAGATAAATAAATATGTAACAAAATTGATAGTACACTGGACGTTTATAAATTGTAAAATATTTTAGTATAAATTTTCTTAAATCTGATGGCTAAATATCCAAAATACCGACATTGATGTTATTTGTTATTGTATAGGAGCTTTCTTTAATGGTACAAAATGTCTCAAGTTTATATAGTAATTACAATAGTGCCATTGATCTCATTTTTATTATATCATATATTTTTTATACATCCAACGACTTCCTACACTTCTTACTTTAAACTACTATCTTACGATAACCTCCCTCTATATATATCAGTGTTGTAAAAAGCGGTCTAGGCGGTCGCCTAAGCGGCGCCTAGGCGCTAGGCGGCCACAAACCGCCTCGATTTATTTTAGGCGGACAAAAAAGCGGTCAATGACGGTCAACACGACGGTCAACGGTGGTCAACGCCGGTCAGCGACGGTCAACTCGATTTTTTAAATTTTAAATTAGGTTTTTCCATTCAATTGGTCAGATCTTGTTTTTAAATGGTGTTTAAGAATAAAATTTGTGATGTAATTATTGTAGATGAGAAGAAAAGAAATAGAAATATAAAATTTTACTTAGAAAAACCCTAATTTAACTAATTTAAAATCTTAATTAACATTTAAAGCCCAATATCCAATCTTTTGTAGACCTACTATACATATAATTTTAAAATTTATCAAATATACATATAAATTTAAATTTTATCAAATATACATATAATTTTAAAATTTTTATATAGAAAAGTTCAATCCGCCTAGGCCCCGCCTAGGCGCCGCCTTGACCGATTACTAGCTAGGCGGTGGTCGACCGCCCGACTAGCGCCTATTTTTTATTGTTTTTTTTTTTATGTTTAAACGCTTTTTGCAAAACTTTATTATTTTTTATTGATATTTTCATATTATTTTTGTTGATATTTATTATTATTTTTTAATTTATATATTATATATACTATAATTATATTATATTCTATATCTTATATATACTTATATTTATATATCTATATTCATATTTATATATATATATATATATAATTATAATTTTTTTATAAGTGATGGGTTTAGAGAACAAATTGTTATTGGTAGAAAACCTAGAAACAAATACTAGATTAGATTTAGCCTATCGGAATTTATTGTCTAACCTACTTCAGGGTTTAATAAAAAGGGCAGGGAGAAGTTGTATACATCTCATTCTCACACATCGATCATTTTTACATCCACACACATCAGATACCTTACCCACTTCACGACGTCTTTTCAATAGAAAAAATCCTAAATCCTATCAAAACAACCTTAATAATCACAAACAATTGCTTGTAAGTGCCTTAATTTGGTAATTCGATCAACAATCCACTAGAGAAATGGTGACTCTTGAGCTAGAAATCATTCAAAGATTTAACTTGTAAGTGCAATAATTTTGTTAATTGTTTAAATTTAAATCAATGATGTTATGATTTTTAAAGCTTTATTGAATGATTATCATCCTATCATCATGTTTTTTTATCAGATCTAGAACAAACATGACAAAATAATGCATGAAAAACATGTTCATTAAATCTGCACACCAGGTGTTTGATTAAATGTCTGAATGAGATTTATAAGTAAGATGTACTATATTTATGTGATGTGGTATTAGTTGCTAAGTAGAGATTTGTAAATTATGATTTATGAGTCAGGATTATATTTCAATATCTGTTAAAATTAATCATCAGGTGTTAGTGAAAATGTCTGAAAAAATGCGTTTGTTAAAATTGCTCATCACGTGTTTGTTAAAATATTCAAATAAAAGTTTATAGATGTGACACACTAATTTGAAGCATATGTGTTCAATATTAAATGATATGACATTTTATGTCATTTGTGTGTACATTTGCATAATGAGATTACACATTAAGGCATTAGATTGTATTAGGGCATTTGCGTTTGTATTTGCTGCATGAGATTAAACATTATGGTATCTGTTTTAAGATTAAACAAGTGACAAAGTTAGGGAATCTGTTTGTTTTTTAGGGCATATGTTTTAAAGTTGTTATAGGAAATCACTTTGTTGGTTTAAGGATTTTGTTTGAATAATGTTTTAGGGGCATCCGTTCAAAACTATGTTAGGGCATCGGTTCAAAATGCTTTAGGGCATCAGTATAAACCTAAGTTTATATGCTTTCTTTTCTGGTAGGCGGATTCTTTTTATTCTGTATCATATTGAAGTTTATTGCTAATTCTCTAACTATTAAACCCATCCTTTTAAGACACGTGCTTGCTTGGTTTAAGGCATCTGTGTGAATACATTAGTGCATCTGTTTGTTTATTTTAAGACATATGTGTGAATACCATAAGGCATATGTGATAAATTTAGAGCATTTGTTTGTTAAATTTAAGGCATCTGTTTGTTTAGTTTAAAGCATCTGTTTGTTTAGTTTAAGAAATTTGTGTGAATATCTTAAGGCATCTGTGTTAATTAACACATACTATTTAAATCATAAAATTAACACATATTCATTTAAATAAACTAAAAATTGTTGTTTTTTAAATGACTATGTGTTTAAGTTCAATGGATTTTAAATATGGTTGTTGCTTTTAATAATGGTTTTGATATAACTTTGATTAAAAAATATCTAAAGCTGTTGTTTATTAGGGCGCAACTCCAAGTAACTTTATTCTCTATCAATACGATCATTTATAAACTATTTTTTTAAGGTCATATTTTTTTTCTTCTTTTTTTCTAAATAATATATTTTAAGGGTTGAATTATATGAAAATATTTAAATATGGATTGGATCATAGTTAAGGCATTTGTTTGATATTAATTTGGGACATCTGTTTATAACACATAAATATGTGTTATTTAAATGAATATGTGTTAAGTTCATGATTTAAATAGTATGTTGTTTAATAATGGTTTCTGATATAATTGAAAACTTGTTAGGGCATCAGTTCATAACTATTTTAAGGCATATTTTTAAAAATATATTAAGGCATCTGGATATCATGAAAACTATTAAATATGAAGATCATTAGATTCAAGGCATTTGTTTGTTAATAATTAGGGCATCTGTTTGTTAATATTAGGGCATCTGTTCAGTGCATCTATTTAGTAATTTTAAACATATGTATGGCAAATGTTTAGGGCATCTGTTTTAAATGATTTAGGGCATCTGTTCAGGGCATATATTTAGTTAATTTTAAGCGTATGTATGGCTAATGTTTAGGGCGTCTGTTTTAAATGATTTAGGGCATCTATTAGGGCATCTGTTTGGTTCACCTGTTTATGAAAATGACTAGAAATAAATGTAGTGTCCTTGATGGTGTTTGGTTTCATATGGGTGACTGTGATATACCTGATATGGATTTCAATAAAAGTTTAGTTTCGAGTGTTCCTATATAATTATGGTTGAACAATGCAAAATGTTATCCGTGCATGGTGTGTGGTTTTATGGCTATTTGGAAGATGTTTTTGCTGCATATGATGTGATTGTTTCTTTGTTAGATATTTGTATGGTATGGGTCACATGGATTTGGCTATATATATATAAAGGGCGTAGGCATTAAACCGTACAGACTAAAGGCTACATGATAATGTAGGGCCTTAAAGTAATGGGAAGTCAAGTGGTCGTTGTTAAGTGTCATATTTACTGATTAAACAACTTTATATGGTATGAATAGGACTGTTATAATCACAAGGATTTACTTTGTCATGCGCATAACGCTTTAGATGTCAAAAGGTGATTGTGTCTGTACGAATGTACGCATGATGTGTATGCACGCAATGTTAAGGTATATGTTGTTTAGTTTAAGGCATATGTTTATTTAGTTTAATTCATTTGTGTATATATATTAAGGCATCTGTGTGAAATATATTAAGGCATATGTTTGTATATTTCAAGGCATATGTGTGAATATCATAAGGCATGTGTGTTAAATTTAAGTCATTTGTTTGTTAGAATTAATACATATGTTTCTTTCTTAAATTAAAGGCATCTGTTTGTTAAATTAAAGGCATTTGTTTGTTAATTTAAAGGCATCTATTTGTTAATTTTAAGACACATGTCTGATTATTTACCTTGTTTAGGTGCTCATATTCGAAGAGAAGCTTGCAGAAAAAGAGGCTGAGATCCAAATATTAAGGAACCAGCTACAATAGAAGAGTAAGAGCAGCGCGGTAGAGGAAATAGTTGAGACACATGCTACTGATAAGAAAGATACTGTTGAGGATGTTATCGTGACAATGGAAGATGAAAATGAAGATTCTTAGAAAGGCAGGGCGATTAAAATATATGGTTTTCTTGGTGGCATTAGTATCTCTTTTGTACCCTTCGGTATTGTGTATGTTGTACATTAAGTTTTCATAGCATATCAAATGTGAGCATTCATGTTTGATCAATGATTAAAAGCTACTGATCTAAACAAATTTGTGCTTATTGGTCCCATGTTCTTTTAGCCAGTTCATATGATATACATTAAGATAGAGGTAGTTAATTTTACGCGTTAAGTGGTAGATGGGTTGATTTAGGTTATATTTTGCATGTAATGGGTTGAGCAGGTCAAACAACAATTTACCTATTATTACAGAATGAATTGGGTATTATTACATGAATTGAGTATTATTAGGGCATCATTGAGTAAAATTAGGGCATCAATGGGTAAAATTAGGGCATCAATAGGTAAACTTAGGGCATCAATTGAGTACTATTAGTGCATTACTGAGTATTATTAGTCAATCTTAGCTTCATTAACAGGCACATTTTCTAAATGTGGTCGTTGGTCATAGGTAGTGTAGTGTGCAAGTCCTTTCTTCAACATTGCTTCCTGTGTAATTGATGATATAATAATATAAAAGGGAAGATATGCACTAGTCTCAACACATTCCTAAATATTTTTTTTCTTTATTGATATGATAGATTGTTAGAACGGTTACGTCAAAGGCCAACCACATCACATTCATTAACATTCTTGATAAGAAATGATGTTATAATAAACATCTATAAAATCAATATAGGGGTTCACATATATAATGCCGATTTTTTTTCATTTTTTATTTTCTTCTTTGTATCATTTACAAATAGATCGTTCTTTTCTCTAAGATCCATATTATACATCAGTTCATCATCTTTTCAAATTGACGATTCCAAGAAAATAGAATCATGAAATCAGATTCACAAACTAATCTCATCTCGAAATCATAGCATGTTATCTGATAACACATAATGTTATCTAATTCACGAGATCATCACAACGTAATTTATCAAATCAAATATCAAATTAAGGTATGTCACTGATTTAGTTTGTAGTTTTGTTACTTAAAATTAACTATAAAGGATATATATGTGATTGTTGTTGTTTTATATGAATGAATATCTGTTCATTTTGAATTAGGTTTTATGTTTTTATGACATTTGATTCGTTAATTATCATATTGTTTATAGATGTACCGATTTTTAGAGTTTATTGATTTAATTTATTGCATCGAATAGTTATTTTGGAACGAACTTAAGAATTAATACATGGGAAATATGTTTACAAAAAAGTGCACACCAAGTGTTTGATAAAATGTCTAAATAGACTTCTATAACTGCGATGCACTAATTTTACACTGTGATGCCCTAATTTTCGTGAATAAATTTCAGTTACACTGTGATGCCCTAATTAATTTAGGAAAGTGGATTTTAGATTTGGATTTTAATTATGTGTGCAACAATGTTAGGTTACAGGTTTTAGCTATTATATACGTACAATAGCAATAAGTTACCAACATTTGTAAAAATATTGGTAAGTTTTGTTTTATGATATGCTCCCTTTGATAATGTTCCATATCACATTATTACCTTCACCTTTGCGTGATTAAAACTTGACATTGTTGATTCTTACCACATGAGTCCCTTGCGTGATTAGAACTTTCTGTTATAATGTATTACTAGCGAATATGACAGTCTTTGATTACTACTTTTTCTATCTGATATTGTGAACTCTTTGTTCATTCTTTTGAACCTTTCTAATAAGCAATCCCCCGCGAGAGTGGTATGATAAAGAGTATGTGTAAACCGAGCCGATTAAACTTCCCATATTGTATGAGAGTTTATTGTAGTACCTCGGCTTCTTTGATAGTGCTGTGTTAAAAACAAAGCTTTTAATACTATGAGTTTCACTATGTTTGAGTGGATTTGTTTAAATGCATTTGTTAATCACTCAATTTTAAGGATTGGTGATGTTATTCCTCCATTCATATTAAGTTTTTAAGAGTCTTTTATGAGTGAAGTATTGTGTTACATATTTTGTTGCATTTAGGTACAGTGGTAGTTATAAAGAATACTACCTGACATCTGGACTTTATTTGTATACGTACATATTTCCTGTGTTTTTTTAGAAATTCTAATAGTCTCCTATCATTTTGCTGTAAGGAAAAGTATTTACTTCATTCTAAATACGACTTTCATGTAACTGCAGCATTATGTCCTGAGCTAAATACCATGCTGGATAAAGTTGTGACATCACACAAGGACATTCTCTTCGTAAAGGGAACGAATTACTTCCCACAATGTGGTTTCTCAAACACAGTTGTGTCCATTTTGAAGGCAGTCAATATACCTTTTGAAACAGCTAATATTCTGTAAAATGAACTTTTGCATTCATGTTTGAAGGAATATTCTCAGTGGCCAACATTTCTACAACTCTACATCAATGGAGAGTTCTTTGGTGGTTGTGACATAACCGTTGGTAAGTCATCCTCATGCTTTAAAAAAAATTGACCAAAGATAAAGTTGTATATTTAAAAAACTATCTTATTACAGATGTGTATAAAAGCGGAGAGTTGCAGTAACTATTTGAGAAGGCTTCATTGTCATGATTGGTTCAAGTTATATAAATCCATCCAGTACTATAGGGGAACATGCTATATATCATTATTCCATTCTTTATGTAAATCGTCTTTTTGAACTATCGCATTTGATTTAACATTGATGCCCTGTTTTTAACTAATTGATGCCTTAAATTTTATTTTATATATTTTGTTTTGATGCATTTGATTTAACACTTATTCCATGTTTTAAGGAATTTTATTTTAACATTGATGCCCTCTTTCAACTATTGCGTAAACTTATTATTATGTGCCGATCATGTCAACATACCTACTGTATTCGGTTATTATTGTTGGTGGTTTTTTTATTTGTACACTATTTATACAATATTTCTTTTATATTTGGTTTGGATTTAAACAATTTTTTTGTGTAAACCTATGTTATTTGTTAGGTTAAGTTATAATTGTTATGACATACTAAACTTAAACTGATGCACTTAATTTTAATATGCAGATGCCTTAATTTGTTAATTCTTTTTTGCAGGTGGTGCATTGTTCATCTGATAGCGTAATTACTTGCTCATGCAGACGTTTCGATCTATTTGGTTTACTATGCCGACATATTCTATGTTTTGAGAATGAATAACGTTGAAAATTTTCTTCCAAGACATATATGCTTGAGAGTGGGTTCTAAGTCTGATAAAAGTATGGTTTGATTGCTTATGTCGGTGTGTGTGTGATCTTAGTTCAAATGATTGTTTGCGTGCAAAACAATCGGTATTGTTAAGTAGGAGTGACAAGTTGGTCCCGTTTACAGACAATCTTGATTTGTATAGATTAGAGTTGACTGATTTATTGGCCAATGTTGAAGCTGATGTTCCCATATTAATGTATAAGAGTAAGAAATATACTTTCTTTTCAATGCTTGGCGTTACCGAGTATGCTCGTGTTGATATTCAGGTTCCCATACAATCATAGAACACCTGTACTGGTTCTCATTCAAGGTGGAAGAATGCGGATGAATTGATACAAATTGAAGCTCGAGCCTCAAAGAAAAGAAGGACTTGTTTTGTCTGTGGAAATGTGGAAGGCCACAACTCTAAAACTTATCCGTATAAGGATAATATCAACGCTTCTACAAAAGACCAACTCGACACCCGTTCTTCAAATGTTAATTAGAAAGAGTGATAGGTACACAGTAATGCACCTTTCTGGATGCCTCTTTTTTTTACATGTTCTATATTGAGTTTTAAGACTTCTACTTAATAAGTATCACATGTGTGATTAGTATTGCGGATTATGGATTTATTGTATTTGTTACTTTGAATTGTAAGATTGATTTTTTGGATTGATTTTTGGTATGTTTATTTGTGATTTCATTTTATATAAGTGTCTATAGTTTTGTTGAACATTTTAAACTTTTGTTTTTGTTTTTAAATTTCTAATGCATTAGGTTAACATTATTTTTATAAATGTTATGAATTACATTTATGTATTAAACTGATACACTTTTTTAAAAGTTATGATGCCCTGTTTTTATAAGTACAGATGCCCTTTTTAATGAATTAATGTTAATTGATTTTTTTTTATTATTTATGGTTATTTAATATTACAATTGTTTTTTATTGTTTTATTTATGGTCATTTTATATTACAATTGTTTTACATATATTAGATGCATAAATACATTTTTTTATTTAATCAAATTATAACAAACAGGTGCCCTAAACTATATCAAATAGATGCTATTTATACATTAAACATATATAGGAGTGTTTTAATTAAATAAACATATAAAACATATGTTCATTATATATTAAATAGATTCCTTATCATATATCAAACTGATGTTATTTATACATTAAACATATATAGCAATATAAATCATTTGTTCATTATATAACAAACAGATGCCTCAAAGTCTATCAAACATATGTTATTTTTTAAATCAATATCACAACGTGTTATATATGCTTTCCCTTTGTTATCATTCTTTCAAAAGTTATAATCTTTAGCAAGCACACAATGTTATTTGTATACAAACATTGCTTTATTTTTATACTTGTAAACCTGCGTAGATATGTTTATTAACCAACAAAATCATACAACCAACACCAACACTGAAGTATCATAAAGATACACTGAATATACATGTGCTGAACTGAACAATTTTACATTACTTCTGAAACACTTAACCAAATTTACCATCAGTTCCACTGAGTTCATATAAACACTCAAACTTGATTTGCATACCAAAATAAAAAGTGTTTTAACGTCAAGTTATAACAGCATAGTAGGCTACACGATATAGTGCATATTTCTAAATTATTACTAAATATTGTTTGCATCATTGAATTTCGGTAGAAAGCTCCATGCTTCCCTGAGATTTTCCTCGTTCTCATTGCAATACTTTGATATCCTTGGCTGAAATTGTTCCGTAGCTAAAATACCAATTTTAAATTAATTACAAAGTATTTTTTACTATCATATCATATAATAATCAACCATGTTAAACAAACAGATGCCTTACAGTAAACAAACAGATGCCTTAAATTTAACAAACAAAAGCCTTAAATTTAACAAACAGATGCCTTAAATTTAACAAAACCATATTAAGACTAGACAACTGTCGGTTCATACCCATTAGGCGTATAACATACGCGTACAATCACGTTTCGACACTTTAGCGCGCTCTCCGTGATTTATCATACATTTAAATGCCAAATACTTCTACCAAATAATGTAAACGAAAACATAACATCAACAAACAGATGCCTTCAAATAAACAAACAGATTCCGTAAACTAAACACATAGTTTTTTAAATTTAACAAACAAATGCTTTTAATTTATCACATATGCGTTAAGATATTCACACATATGCCTAAAATAAACAAATAGATGCCTTAATGTATTCCCTGAGATGCCTTAAACTAAACAAGCACATGCCTTATACTAAACAAACATATGCAGCTAAATAACATGTACAAAATTAGTCCTTGCAGTAGTAGATGCATCCCCAACAAAACGAACCATATCGGTTTCACGAAAGATAATATTTTTTAATGCATTTTTCCCATCAATCATCTTACTAGCTCATCATTCGCCTCTTTACCAAAAGGAAATTGATCTCTCGGGTCTACATCTTCCCCTGATCATTCATTCACGTTACTCAAATGGAGAAAACTCATAATCTGAAAGGCAGCCTATAACAAGTTACCATCACTTTTAATTACTAGAATATGGAAAAGAGTGGGTTTGGGTAACGTGTCAAAAAGTATTTTTAACTACGAGTCTCAAAAGCGGCCAGTCGGGTTGGGCAGGGTCTCAAACACATCTTTGTTCCTTTTTCTTTAATGTTGTATATACTTTTATATCAATTAGGTTGTCAAATATGATAAAAAAAAACGCAACTCATTTAACTCGCTTTCTTTTGGTTAAATTGCTACCTCTCCTAGGATTTAGTAGGATTGAAGGCTGTTCTAGAAATAAACTTATAGAATCAACACATCATAAAACAATGGAAATACATTATAATTTTTCTCTGTACATCACAAACAATGAAAAAAACATATATCCATTAAAGGAATGTGTAGTTATGAAAATACAGACCAAAAGTTTATCTCTTCGCGTCTCCACTTACTGATGCAAGTTATCCAACTATAGACTTTTTTGCAGCTCCTGGAAAAGCAGTGGCACCTGAGATGAAGCCAGCAGAATCTAGCATTCAATCATCTAAGAAGGGTGCGTCTGGTGGGTTTGAGTAAAGGGTCAAAACAAGCCATGTCAATGCAGGTTGATGACAGTTAGCTTAGGCTGACCCAGTAACAATTCATTGACCATTTTTATATTTTTGATAAAAAATAGCGCATCATAATTATACGTTAGTGCATCTGTATTATAAATTAGTGCATCTGCATTATACATTACTGCATTTGTATATAAGTTTAACTGTAGTCCCTTTTTCTTTAGAACTGGTGGCTAAGATAAAAAAGAAAAACAAAAAAAACTTCATACACAATAATTAGTTATACATAAATTAATAGACAATAATAGAGATACATGTATTAATCATATATACCTCATTTTTGGATCCACTGATAGAACTAACAAAAGAAGAGCTAGGTACGTTGGGAAACTTTTATTACCAGAAGGAGAAATCAGTAATCTAGTCTCCATACACATACCACGAACTCGATTCGCAAAGCAAAAACCTCGAGGGGTTAATCCACAAAACTTAGAAGATTTATTTGCAAGTATTTTAAGATCAAAATCACTATCATCAGCACTTTCTTCTTTTGATTCTTTTTATCATGAGTAGCATCCTCTAGAACATTCGGTACTACCTAAGTTGACCATTCTTATCATATGTATTGACTAGAATTTTAACCTCTCGTGGTTTCTCTTTAATGACGTTTTTCTTCTAGGTATGTTGAGGTACATCAGTAGTCATTGCCTTTGCATCAAGAAGAAGACTCCTCAACATAAAATCCTACATTTTTTAATCATC
>BQNB010019610.1:9568-49568 GCA_026074375.1 Tanacetum coccineum | reverse complement strand
TGTTTTTATGATCTATATTCTTTGTTATGAATCACATATTTTCTGGTATTTGTAAGTACTCTATTTTTTTATGAATCACTTGTTAATTTGCTTTTTGTTTGTATGATTCAATTCAGTGTTGTTATGATTAACTTTGTTGATCAGTTGGGTAAATATTGATTTTAATGATTATGTATCTACATATATTATTACTGTGTCGGTATGTTACTAATGATAAGTTTTGGTTTATGATCATTTATACACCAGTTACTCACCACATCTCACAACTCACAGTCAAAGAATCAAGATGTATACAATTGACACTCCTTCCGTTCAAGGTAAATCGTATGGTTTCTATCTATATTTTTCTTGATACATTCTAAAAATGAATGATGGTTTATGATGTTTAAGGTAAAAATGAATGTCTGGTCTAAAAAGGAAATAAATCATACAAATTGATTGGTTTAATGACTTGATCAGTGTATTTGAAGGAACTTGTATCAGTCTTGTTTCTAGGAAAATGGTAAAGAGAATAATGCACTGCATTTTGAAATGCTTACTCATGATGGCTGCATCTTTTTTTGCATATCATACTTTGTCTTAAGAGTTTGGTTGAGGGAAAACTAGTTTCATGGGCATGTATGATAAAGGTTGAAGGATGTGCATGCTTTCTAGGTATTGGCTGTAGTATAAGCTCACAAGCAGGGATTAGTTTTTTTTTCGTTTTTTACATGTTATCAGCTTAGCTTGCTACTTGCAAACTGTACATACAGTTCCGTGACCTGATTTAGATTTTAAGAATATTCTTCTCTTGTTTTAGGCGACTGCCGTTAGGGTGTGCATTTGATTAGTTCACCGCACACAATATGGTCACTTAATTCTTGTTACTTGTTAGTGTTACAGGCACAAATATGTTTAAATTGGGGCAATTTGTGTGCATCATAGGGTCTCGGACTTACATATTTTTGTGACTGGTGTTCTTATAACGAGATTTATACCCTTAACCGGGTTGGGCATAAGATGCACATAGTGAGTGTTGATATATGCAAATTTCATTAATGGATAATAGAAAATTTCGCATAAAAATCAATAAATGAAACCTTGTTTTCTTTCTATCTTATTATTATTAATTATACAGGTGTTGATCGTTGCACGTGGAGTAAATAAAGGAGCTATATCACTTTTACGTTAGCCAACAAGCCAATGAGGAGGTGCGGATATAGTGGCAAGTATGCATACCATGATGCAAGGAACTGCCCCAAAAGGAAAAACTTACTCGGTCATGACATGTACCAGATGGTGTTCAAGGACGTTGATGTGCATAACAATGACTAGTTATTTTATTTTTAAGTTGAATCATTTTTACTTAGTTTGAACTATTTAATATCTTCCTGTTATTTTGGACGGTGATCTTGTTATTTTGGACATGACGTGTGCCGGTTTGTTGGTTAATAATATCACATCTTTTTTCTCCAACAAATACTATGTTTTATTTAGTTGCTTAAATTGTTTCACTTTCAAGGTTTAATCAGGTATCATTCAATTCTGTTATAATATTTTGTGAATTTTATGTTACTACATGCTTATTTTTCATATAAGATTCTTTGTGATGCATTGTGGAATTTGTTGTTGCGCCCCTCAAACCTAATACACTACTCGACTAGTCTGACTATTTGAGTAGCCTCAAATTAAAAATCTTGTTTAAGGATACTGGTAACATAGTAGTTTTAGTTACTTACTATGTTTTTGCATTTAATATGTTTAGGTACTTCCAAGAACAATAGTGTCTTTGGGAATGCTTATTTAATTGACTACATCAAATTAGCATCACCAGCCAAATACACAGCAAAACTTCAACAAACACAGTAGCAACAATACAAATTGTCAAAAAAATAGGGTGTTTGAGAATGCTTGTTTAAATATGTTTACCTTCTTAAAAAATGAATACACACCAGCAAATTACACATCAAAACTAGACCAAAAAAGTAGCAACATATATATCAGTTAAACAACAAATTACAAAATCGCAAAACTGCAGCAATTAAAAGTACACAACCTGCAAAATAAATGTGTTAAATTCAGTCAGAAAACATAGTTTTCCATGTCATAACTGGTTTATTCAATAAAATTTCAAAACCAAATCCAAAACAAAAACATCATATCCATGATGTCATTACATTAACACATGCATAACATAAACAATGTATCATATGTCTTATAACATAAACATACCTAACATTTAAATAAAACTTGTCCATAATAACAATGAGAAAAACAAAAGCATCCTAAGCGCATAGTCTACATGCTACTTAACCAAATTCAAACAACAAAAATTGAAATCACTTCATCATCTGCTTAACATGTGCCTTGATTTTTTTGAATGCATCATTCTCCAATCGCATCCTTTCTGTTAACGGTAATATTTTGAATGCTTGTGTTTCGCTTTCAAACTCTTTCTTTACCTGGTTTCAGTCCGCAAGAAGTATCTTTGCAACGTACTTACGACGAAGTTCTTTTAATTCTTTAATATGTTCCTTGCCCTCTCTACTAAAGCCACAACAATCCACATCACCTTTGAAAGTTTTGATGTGGCGCATCATGAAAACCTCGCAATCTACAAAGTTTTTCTTAGTATTGCATCCCATTGGCATTATCATAAAATCAACTTGTTTCATTTTATCATGCTTTGGATGATTCACATGCAACATATAATCCGAAAACAGAGCAACCTGTTAAAAAGCACACCATCCAAAACATTAAAAATCATTAACAAAATATGAAATTAATTTTATGCTGCTTGGGGTTTAAACAAACGTACCATTACTAAAGGTAATGTGCCATATCTCGAACGAACATCAGTAACATTTGAAAATATGTTATCAAATAGTTGAACTACACAATCTTTGACATTCATGCACATTAGGATGAAATGCGCCCCTATAAGGATCAGAAAAACACCTGTAACCATTAACCAATAGTGCAGGTTATTAAATTATCTATTTTATATATTATTTTTTATATACCAGCTAAGCGATACTTACCGGTTCAGCGCCTTCTAAGGTCTTATATAAGATATTCCTTAAAACATCCTGTATGTTTTCGTTGAACTTCTCAGATGCTGTCTCGTATTCTCAGCTACTCATATCACTTGTTTGTATTCATATTAAACTTGTCATTATAAAATGTACTGCTAAACTATACTAATTTAACCAAATTACAAAGGCTAGACACACTAAAATTATAATGTGACTTACCAACATAGCCGTGTGGCAGAAAAGTCTATTCACAATGTATATATTTTTTATTTTCTCTGCCTCATTTTAACATGTGTGAACAAGTCAATTGCCCCACTTGCGATATCTACTCCTGGGTACAATCTTTCTAGGATGCTCCTTGGTTTATCAACATGACTCATCTTGAACACAATATTATTGTCAACATACAATTGTTAAACACGCATCAACGCATTATTATATTAAGTATTCATGTAAACGTAATGATATACGGAAACTTACATTTCTGTTAACCTCACACTAAACAAACAATTGACCGCTCTCCTTTCATGCGATGATATGCTACATATCAACGACACTTTCCTAACAACATAGGGGGAACATAGTACTTCAGGAAGTACTACATGCCGCTTAGGCCTACCATAAGGAAAGTTTCCTAACAATAAATTAAGTGGTTTAGGTTGTGAATATAAAGGTACCATTGCCTTGCTATCTACCATTGCATTGCTATCTGTTCCAAACCTTGACATCTTACTTTCCTTTTTACGCACCCCTATTGTTTGGTCAGGCGCGTAAAAAACTCATCTTCTTCTGTTGTTTCTTGTGACACATAATTTCGGATAACATCTAACAAAGATTCTTCTTCTTCCATATTGTTCTCATCCTCTGCACCGCCTACCACTTTCCTTTGAGTAGTAGGTTGTTGTGTCACATTGAGATCAATATCGTCCGCCTCATTAAAATTTAACCTTGTTAGAATTTGTTCAGCCAGCCTATGCCATTCTTCCCATACTTTGTCTTGTAACTCTGCATACCCTGTAGGAGATCCATACACCTGAGTAATTGGAAATATTTTTCCACCATCATACGGTGTATGGAAGCTAAAGTTGGTCGGATCATCTTCTTCCTTTTCCTCTAGGTTGTTTCCAGGTTGTTGAGAGTACGTACGGACTGAAAACAACTGATTCCTCAGTTCCTTTAGTTCTATTAAACCAGAATCCATCAGGTTATTTTCCAAACCTTCATCCAGAACTTCATTTGCCCTTTCCACAAGTTCGCCCGCCTTCTTTAGCAACGCTGGTACATACTTTTTCATACCTTACATAACCAAAAAATTATTATCTGTTTGGAATAAGTTCAATAAAATATAGCATGTTTGGTGTGGTAAACAAACCTAACATTTAATATATGCTGTTTGGATTAGGTCTAATGTTTTTAAAAGTAATGGTAATATATCAGGTTATTATTATGAAATTGGTGATGCAAATGGGTAAAAATTGTTATACATATAGGTCATATCAGAACACTAGGCTATCATGGTGAAATTCCAAAAAGAATGTTAATGTATCAGGTTAGCATGGTCAAAGTATTGAAGCAAATAGGCCAAAATGGTTATGCACATAGGCGATGATCATACATTCAACATACCTGGAAGGATACCAATAGTTATTTGATCCCTATATTTTATAAAGACACCAGTACATAGATATTTTATTTGGATATAGATTATATAATAATATACATTTATATATATAGATATATTTTTATTAGGTTAGAAATCCATTTTGACGTGACGACATTACGGAATTACCTAGTCTATAATAGTACTTCGCAAGGACTAGAATAGGCAAAATATGTATTGTGTAGAAGCATTTGGACTTAATATTTACCCCTCCATTACTTCTGAACAATTCGTTCAGGGACCCGGGCTTTAAACTTGTGATCCAGGTAACATCAGTCTGGACTAGTTGCTAAAATTCATTCTTGAAACTCTGTATGTTCCACCAACAAATAACGATTAGGAAATTTTGTTTCAACCTATGTTTGATGAGTACCTAAATCCTACACCAAGTGTTGATCTTCAAGTTCCTGCAGTCATTGCTCCAGAACCTGTTGTTCCAACCGTTACACCTTCATCTACTACAATTGATCAAGATGCACCATCTATAAGTACTTCACAAACAACTACAGAAACACCATCTCCCGTCATTCCTCTTGGTGTTGAAGAAGCCGATCATGACATTGAAGTTGCACACATGGATAATAATCCCTTTGTTGAATTTCTTATTCCAGAACCGAGTTTTGAAGAATCCTCTACTCAGGTTGTTATTCTAAATCATGTGCACTCAATCAATCAACCAAAGATCACCCGCTTTATAATGTGATTGGCGATCCTTCTAGTCTGGTTTCCACTCGACATCAACTATAAGATGAAGCTCTATTATGTTATTTCGATGCTTTCCTCTCTTCCGTTGAACCCAAGAGTTATAAAGACGCATTGACGAAATCCTGTTGGATTGAAGCCATGCAAAAAGAACTCAATGAGTTTGAACGTCTTGAAGTTTGGGAGCTCGTACCTCGTTCAAATCGTGTAATGATTATTACCTTGAAGTGGATCTACAAGGTGAAATTAGACGAACTGGGAGGTGTATTAAAAAATAAAGCTCATTTGGTAGCGAGGGGATATCGTCAGGAAGAAGGAATAGTCTTTGAAGAATCTTTTGCTCCTGTTGCTAGACTCGAGGCCATCCGTATCTTTATTGCATTCGCTGCTCATATGAACATGGTCGTCTACCAAATGGATGTGAAGACCACGTTCTTGAATGGCATTCTGCGTGAGGAGGTCTATGTTAGCCAACCAGACGAGTTTGTAGATCCAGAGAATCCCAATCATGTGTATAAGCTAAAGAAAGCCCTTTATGGCCTTAAACAAGCTCCACGTGCTTGGTATGATTTGCTCTCATCGTTTCTACTCTCCATTAAGTACAGGCATGGAGATTTTTGGGGTTAGTACTGGGGCTGGTGGAATTAATCAAGTTCCATCGACAACATCTACTCATTAGGCCACGTGCCATGATATAGCTTACTCTTTCTTGCACAAACCAAAAACCAGTCCTCAACTTGAGAATGAGGATTTTGCTGTAGATGATGGTAGATTGCCTCAAGACTAGAGGACTGGAATCTTCGATGGCAGGTGGCCTATTTTACTTCAGAGTAAAGAAGTTCATTCAGAGGATAAGAAGAAAATATAGGACTTCAAAGAAAAATGATCTGTTTCTCTTGATAAGTCAAAAGTTTGAGTGCTTACAACTGTTACAAAAAGGGCATTTTGCTAAGAATGTAGATCTGGAAGGAGTCAAGGGTGAAGAAGCCTTATGGTTGACAATGGCAGGAGCAATATACCAAACAAACTGATCTTCATCTCATCACTAAGTGCTCAAGATGGTCTAGGAGGCTATGACTGGAGCAATGATTTTAAAGTAGAATTAGTCAACTATGCTTTGGTGGCAATCTCTTCATCAAACTTATTAAGTTTTTCTGACAGTGAGGTACAAAAATATTCTAAACAATGTCTTGAATCATTTAAATGTCTTCAAAAGAACTATGATACTGAGAGAGAAAAACATAACAAAGCCAAACTAGAAATTAGGGGTTATGAGATAGCCTTAGAGTCACTAGAATATAAGATTCTTGGACATGAAAAGAGTGAATTGGCTTGGGGAGAGAAATATGAGTTTCAAAACTATGATCTTAAGTATAGAGAAATAAAAATTAACAACTTAAATCTGGAATTAGAAAAGGTTGTTAAGGAAAGAGATGAATTGAAACTCAAGATTGAAAAATGGGAAGGGTCATCAAAGAATCTCACTAAGATACTCAATAGTCAGATGAGTACTCATGATAAAAATAGATTAGGGTTTGGCACACAAATGGATAATTTGAGTAATAAATCTGAAACTGACAGTGAGAACAATTTGACTATTTTTGAGGTAAGGTCTAGTGATGAAGAGAGCACACTAGCAAATAATAGGTTAACTAAAGCAAATGAGTATCATACCGTCCCCCCTCCAATTACAAGGAACCCACTAACCCTAAGAGCTGATATATCATTTGCAGGACTAGATGAGTATGCTTTTAGAAATAAAATCATAGAGTCTAAGACAACTGAAACTAACAAGACTATAGGTAACATAAATGAAGCAACTATAGTAAAACCTAAGTCTGTCAATGAAACAGCTGTGTATAAGTCAAAGATTAATAGGGATGAAGTCATCATTGAGGATTGAACCTCAGATGATGAGGATGATGTGTGTGTTGTCAAAACTGTTAGTTCTGTTAAGCCTAATGTGACTCAAGCTGTTAGGAGTCAAGCTAATAAAAGTGGTCAAACTTTACAAAACAAAGGATTGGTTTTAAGAAAGTACATAAAATAAAAGCTTGTTTTGTTTGTAAAAGCACTGACCATTTGATAAAAGACTGTGATTTCTATAAGAGTCCTGAACCTAGGGTTAAGAATGTGGTCAATACTGGGGAGAGGGTAGTCAAACCAGTATGGGATTATGGCAAAAGGGTAAATCACCAAAACTTTTCAAAAAATTTGAAATACCCTCATGCAAAAAGGACCTTTAACCCATCAGCAGTACTAACCAGAGCAGGTTTAGTTAATACTGATAGATCAAATGTTAGTACTGCTAGGTCTATTAGTACTGTTAGGCCTGTTTATACTGTTAGGCCTGTTAGTACTGCTAGGCCATTGGCCTCAAAAATAGCACAATCTAATAGTGTTATTAGACCAAATCACCCAAGATTGGACATTGTAAGACCAAAAGCCTCAAACTCACCAATCAAGAGGTCTTACTTCACCCAACCAGTTTATAGACCCAAAGACTTAAAACCTAATGTGAAAACTTTTGGGGTTAAAAACATGACTACTGTTGGGACAAGGGTAGTAGTTAGTAAGGGTAAGGTGGAAAATGTCCTTAAGAAGGCTAAATGGGTATGGAGGCCAAAGATGAATTACCAGGATCATGTGTATAAATATAATGGCTCTTACATGCTCAAGATTAAATGGAGGCTTTATGGCTTTTGGAAGTGATCCCAAATGAGGTAAAATAACGGGTAAAGGTAAAATCAAAACTGCTAATTTAGACTTTGATGATGTTTACTTTGTAGATGAACTTAAGTTTAATCTTTTCTCTGTCTCACAAATGTGTGACAAGAAAAATAGTGTCCTTTTTACTGAGTCTGAATGCCTTATCTTGTCTCCTAGCTTTAAGCTTCTTGATGAAAGTCAAGTTGTTCTTAGAGCTCCTAGAAAAGATGGTGTGTACAGCTTGGATTTAAAGAACATTGTTCCTTCTGGAGGTATAACTTGTTTATATGCAAATGCAACAGCAGATGAGTCTAAATTATGGCACAGGAGATTAGGTCATGTAAATTTCAAAAATATAAATAAACTTGTTAAAGGTCACCTAGTTAGAGGTTTACCTTCAAAAGTTTTTGTGAATGACCACACTTGTGTTGCCTGCAAGAAGGGTAAGCAACATAAGGCCTCCTGTAAGGCCAAGTTAGATAGAATCATCAGAAAGCCCCTAGAATTACTTCATATGGACTTATTTGGACCTGTCTCTATAGAAAGCATCAACAAGAAAAGGTACTGCTTGGTTGTGACTGATGATTTCAGCAGATTTAGTTGGGTATTTTTCTTAGCTACCAAGGATGAAACATCTGAAATCCTTTGTAATCTTATCATAGGCTTAGAAAAACAATTGAATCATAATGTTAAAATCATTAGATGTGATAATGGGACAGAGTTTAAGAACTATGTTATGAATGAATTCTGTGCTAAGAAAGGAATCAAAAGGGAGTTTAGTGTGGCTAGAACTCCATAGCAGAATGGTGTTGCAGAAAGGAAAAACAGGACCCTAATTAAGACAGCTAGAACTATGTTAGCAGACTTACTTTTACCTATCCCATTTTAGGCAAAGGCAGTGAATACTGCTTGCTATGTACTAAATAGGGTATTAGTGACCAAACCTCAAAATAAGATACCTTATGAACTATTAATAGGTAAATCCACTAGTTATTAGTTTATGTAGACCTTTTGGGTGCCCTTGAATAACTTTTGAACCACCTTATGAGTCCTAAGGCAAATTTGATGGGAAATCTAATGAAGGTTATTTTGCTTTGGATACTCTACCTCTTAGAAAGCTTTTAAATATACAACAAAAAGGACCCAAAGGGTTAGAAGAGAATCTGAACATTAATTTTCTGAAGATCAACCACAATGTCGGAGGAACTGGGCAAATCTGGATTGTTTGATCTGATTTTACTCACCAATTCAATGAATTATATTCCTGTTTAGTGTAGAAGAATCATGTTATAAGGATTTAGGTCAAACAGATTCTTATGTTGCAGGTTCATTGAGAAAAGATAAAGGACCTACTCAGGAATACATACTATTTCCACTACAAACTCATAGGACAAGGATTCCAATACAGGATGTTGTTCAGGATGCACAAGAACAACCTTCTGAAAATGCTTCTCCAGACAAGGATATACAAGATTCAGAAGATGTTATTGATAAGGAAGAACAACATCAGATGCCATAAGATGAACAAGTCTGGCAAGATGAACTTGAGATGATGGTTACTCAAGAATTGGTTACTAATGCTATGAATGATGTTACAAGACAAGCCTTTAAAGAAGAAAAGCAGAGAATTGCATCTCAAAAGATGCCAGCTAAAGGCGCTACCTCGTACTAACTCAAACTTTAATATGATAGGCCATTTGTTAGTACTGATAGATCATTTGTTAGTACTGATAGGTCTAACACACCCAATGTTAGTATGCAAGTACTAACTAATAGACTGCACATGCAGATGAATCAATCATTTTGTCTATATTGGAGGCAAAGTAACCTATGACTTCCATCTACTCTCCCTAATGCTGATTTACCTATTGATCCAAATATGCCTGACTTGGAAGATGTTTCTGATACTCTCCCAAATGATTTGAATAGTTCATAGAGCTTATGATGATGATAAAGATGTGGGTGCAGAGGCTGATTTCAACAACATGGATAACACCATTGCTGCATTCCTATTCCAACACTCACGAATTATAAGATATCCAACAGGCGACAAAATTCTAGGGATCCCCTACATCAGCATTCAGTTCAAAACAATGAGGGAAGATTCTAAAGGCTTCCTTCAGCACACAAGCCTTAGTCAAGTTACATTCACAGACAGAACAAAAATTTCAATAAGGCTCATCAGAAAAAGGTTGTTTGTCATGTTTGCTCTCTCAATAAGAACTCAAGACTATATCACAAGACCTTAAAGGATAAAAGTTCAGGTTAAGCAAATACAAGAGGAATTGCTCTAGTTCAAGTCTACAGCGGTTTGGATACTTGTGGATTTGCTTCCCCATTTTGAAAGAAAGCAATTGGCACTACTGTGGGTTTTTAGAAACAAGAGAGATAGAGAACATTGTTCGTGAAGAATAAAGCCGGCTTGTAGCTCAAGGTATAAGACAACGAGAAAGGAATAGACTATGATGGGTTTTGCACCTGTGTTAGAATAGAGGCAATTCAGGGCTTTTCTTTGGCCTTTGCATCACTATAAGGATTTCTTGTCTATCAAATGGATGTTAAAAGTGCTTTTCTCTATGGCACAACTAGAGAAAGAAGGTGTATGTTTATCAACCTCCAGGATTTGTTAATCCTGCTCATCCAAACAAAGTCTATAAGGTGGTTAAAGCTCTTTATGGTCTATCTATCAAGCTCCTAGTGATTGGTAATGAGGAACTCTCTTCTTTCCTATTAGAGATAGTTTTTAGAAGAGGTACTTTAGACAAAAACCTTGGTATTATCAAGAAGACTATGAGTGACATTATGTTGGTCCAGGTCTATGTGGATGAACCATATTTGGCTCTACTAAAGAAGTCTATTGTGTATGAATTTGAAGAAGTTATGCATAAAAAGATTACAGATGAGTTCCATGGAGAGCTTAATTCTTTTTGGGACTACAGGTTGAAGCAACAACCTGATGGAATCTTATTAAGTCAAGACAAGTATGTAGCTGAACATTCTCAAGAGTTTGATTTTTGCTCTATTTAAAATAGCTACCTACTCCTATTGAGTCAATACAAATCCTTGTTAAAGATGAAGATGGTGTTAGAGGTAGGATGTGCGTGTTACGATCAATGTTTGGTGCCCTAATGTATTTGACTGCATTCAAGGCCGACCTTATGTTTGTTGTCTGTGCCTGGCAAGTTTCAGTCACTTAAAACTTCCCATTTACATGCTGTAAAGAGGATCTTTAGATATCTCAAACATCAACCCAAAAAACATAAAAAAAAAAAAAAAAACTTTAGGGGGGGTTATTGGTATCACTGGGGATTCCCTTTTGAACTAGAAGCTTTTTCAGATAGTGATTATGCAGGAGCCAGCCTTGACAGGAAAATCAACAAACTGGTTGGAATGTAATTTCTTAGAAGAAGACTCATATCTTTGGCAGTGCAGAAGCAGACAATTATGGCTAATTCTACCTACTCTAAGGCAGCAATATGTTGCAGCTGCTTAATTGTGTGGGCAAGTTCCTTTGTATACAAAACCAAATGATAGATTATGGCTTTAACTTCATGAACACCAAAATCCATATTGACAATGAGAGCACCATATGTGTTGTCAAGAATCCAGTTTATCACTCAAGAACCAAGCACATTGAGATTCGACATCACTTCATAAGGGATTGTTATGAGAAGAGATTGATAGATGTTCTCAAGATTCACACTGACTCAAATGTTGCAGACCTTCTCACCAAAGGATTTGATGTTACCAGGTTTAACTTCTTAGTGGTCAGCATTGGAATGTTAAACTTGTAGTTACATTTGAGGGGAGGTTAAATTGTACAGTTTGTAAAGACTAGTAACTACTTCTAGTTTACATTAATACTGCTAGGGTATTAATGCTGATAGTTCGGATTTAGTTAGTTCAAGTTCATGGTATATTGTAGCATTTTTCTTGTTTTTGCACTAACTTTTCAGGATAAGCATGGATTTGAGGATGGATAGATGCAGTCCTGGCAAATACTACTCATCTATGGTCTGTAAGTACTAAGTATTAGAGTTAATTCTGGTAGTCTACAAGTTAATTCTGGTAGATTACTTGTTAATTCTGTGGACTTAAAGTTAATTCTGGTAGTCTATACGTTAATACTGGTAGTCTATATGTTAATTCTGGTAGACTATATTAGTACTGGTACGACTTACTTTAATACTGGTAGATGACCGTTGGTGCTGGTGAGGGAAAATTGACTTTTCTTATTTTAATATTACTATTAGAGATTTTTACGGTACTTCTAACATAGGTTTTCTATTTGGATAATTACTGCACTTTCTTCAATAAAATATCTTTCTTTACTCTAAAGAAACTTCTTTAACACACGGTCCAATAAGAAACCTTGTTTTTCATTGATAACAACTCAATTCCCTCTCTCTACCATCACTTTGTAATTCACTCAAATCAAACCCAGGATTAGAATTTACATTCTTACAATTTTTGTTCATCAACGAGTTCATATGGCCAACCTAAAGTACGCAGAAAAGCAAACATAATATGGTCACTTTCTGAAGAAACCAAATGAAAGTGTTGGTTTCACTGAGGTTGTGCGCATTTTTTAAACGGTACATCTCTCAGGTATGCCTTAACTCATAATCCTACTATTTATGACTCCCTAGTCAAACAGTTCTGGCAAACTGCCACGTCAGTAACTTGCTTATGGGACTCATAATTTCCAGTTTTTTTTGGCATCTATAGCCTTATAGAGTATACTATTACTGAGGCATCTGTTAGAAGTAAACTTCAATTGGCAGATGCTACAGGAATACATAATTTATCTGATGCTGAAATATATGCTGGATTAGCCACATTGGGGTATGTTACTGAGGGTAAATTATCTTTTTGGAAACAAATAATTTTACTCCCCCCCAAAATTAGAAATTTTTAATCCATCATATTTTACACTGCTTAAGCCCTAAGTCTGGTGGATGGGATCAATTTGGTAGGACCTATTGCTACTGCATTAATCTGTCTATCTAGCAATAGGGTTTATAATTTTTCTAAAATGATTTTGATGGGATGGTTCATAACTTAGAGAGTAATTCAAAATTTTTAATGTATCCAAGGTTTTACAAATTATTTTGGATACATACAACTGAAAATTAAGGAAGGTTTTAGCAATAACTTTGACCAAAAGCTTTTTTGCAAATGAAAGGGGTTATGCAGGGGATATTATACCATTGCTGCCTGCTATATTGGCAGGGGCAGTTGTGGATTAAGGTGAAGGCTCAGCATAACTAGCTAAACCCCATCACACACCTGTTGATCCAATATCATCCACATCCCAACCACCTATTTAATCACCACCTCATCCATCATCACCTATACCATCACCACCTCATCCATCACCACCACCTCATTCACTACATCAATCACCACCTCATTCACCACATCAATCACCACCTTTTTCACTACCTCATTTTTTACCACCTAGGTCATATGAAGCACCTCGCCCTGAAGGTAATTACATCAGGAAGGTTGAGGGATTAGGATGCTAACTTAAGGAATTGATGGTACTTGTACCTAGCTTGGTGACCAGGGTTACTAGTTTGGAGAAAGAGTTGAAGGAAACCAAACAGACACTAGGGAATGCTGTGGTTAAATTGGTAAAGAAGGTGAAATCTCTGGAAATAGCTTTGAAGAGGAAATCCAAGAAGGTGATTGTGTCTGAATCAGAGAGTGAAGAACCAGAGGATCAGGGGAGGGGTTATTAATTAAGGATATGATGGATTGATCCTCTAGTTCTTTGGTTAGAGAATCATGAAAGAGGAAGTCAACAGTTTTGGTTTATCCTACAATAGCTTCATAGGAGGCTCAAGAAGAAGATATCAGTCCTACAATCTTGGAGGCAGCTAAAACATTGTCAAAGGTTGCTTCTCAGGGTGTTAGCAAGGAAAAATCAACTGATAAGGGCAAGAGATATAGGAGGAGAGCAAGGTCAGTGGCTAAGAATATTAATATTGGATTGGATGCTGAAGAAGAGATTAATACTGGTATTAAAGATGGTTAATATGGTAATAACTAAAGTTGATTCTTGGTACTGCCTAGTAAAAGAGTTTCAAAGGGAAGGAAAGGCTCTAATGTTGAAAGAGGATATCCAGGCTATTCACAAACACTTAAAGAACAACATGAGACAAGAGGAAGATGGGTTTGGAGAGGCTATAATGTTTGCAAGCTCAATTAGTGAAAGAAGTTGCAAAGCAGATTTATTTAGATGAAATGGTAGCTAAAAGAATGGCAGAAGAGGAAGCTTTATCAGAACAACAAAAGAAAAGAAAAGCTCAGTTCTATTTGAGCTAATTTATTTACTGAAGATGACGGGATACTATTAAAGTCAAAGTAGAAGCAAATGTAGAATTGACAAAGATGTGTTGGGAAAGGTTTTGCTCTGACAAGATTTGCAAAAGAATGGCAGAAATGGTGAATCAAAGAAAAAACACTTTGCAGAGGAAAAGAGCTAACGGCAAAGAGAAACCAAACCCTATGACACAGTCAACAGTTTAAGAATCTATATTGTCAAACTACTCTTAAGAATCAAGGAACTTGGAAGCTTTCTCAGGTAAAGAAAAGGGGGGGGGTGGTTTGAAGTTTGAAGAAATAAAGAAGAGTTTGGTAAGTTAGTTAAACAGATTGCACTGTGTTCCTATAAATCTTGGAAAGCTACAAAAGCAAATTGAAAAAGATATGGAGAAGATTCTTCAGACAAAGACTTGCAAAGAAACAAAGGTTTGATGATTAAAGATGTATAGCTATAGGAAAGAAAAAGTTGTTGTTGAAGTAAAGAAGAAGGAGCAGTAAAAGAACAGGAAAGGAAAGAAAGAGCAAAGCAAGGCTATAAAAGGGGTATATATATGTTGGACATGAGTGCACAAGAAGATTCAGAAACTAATAAAGAGGAATCAGTGGAGGCTATGAATCTTACTACTTTGACTACAAAATCTGATAGTGTGGTAAATTAGAAGATATTTTAGCAAGGTCAAAGAAGTATTTATCAGATAAAGAGAGAAAATGGAGCTGATACAGTCTACATCTTCATAAGAGAGGATCTTATAGAGTTGTATAGGTTGGTGGTAATCGCAGATTATGAATAAATAGGCCTGAAAGTTGTTTTTGACAGAGTGCTTTGGAGTGATCTCAGGACTTATGTTTGATCCATCCTATCATTGAAGATGCTATTTGGAGCTTACCACTTCAAAACATAGATAGTTAGTTGGAAGGTATTTATGATAAATTGTGAATGTACATTGTTTAACTTTGGAGGCTTGACTATATTTTTTTAAAATATGTTAGCAAATAGGAAAATATCCTTTGACAAAAGATGCTTGCCAAACTCAGTGATGCTAAAAATGAGTTCTAGATGGAAAAAATGACAATTGAAGATTGTTTAGCTCTTAAAGATGATTAAGAAGCAAGCTTGGGATTAGAAAGTGATGAAGTTATTAGTAGCAGTAGGAATGTTTTTGAAAACTGTGGACTATTATGGAAGTGAGAAGGGTTTGGGTGTTGGCTAACCACCATACAAAAAATGGTTATCAGTTCACCATGCTTATAATATGCATTAAGGACAAGCTAGTCAAAGCAATACGGCGCTTTGGTAAAGACTTCTTAAATACTTTAATGGTTGACAGTTTTACCAAAAATGTATGGTAATCAACGCACCATCAGTTTTTCACTAAAGCATTGGCTACTCCATAGCAAATGACTACTGGTAAAGAGAATTTCAAATCGTTGATGGCTGGTAGTTTGCCAAACATATAAAAGCTTATTAGTTGGTTGTTGCTGTGTAGCTGTGAAGAGAAGACAAAGACTGAAAGACAAAAGTATGATCTGGTTTTTCAAAGAACATCAAACAGATCATCATTCAAGAGAAGCTAAGGACTTAAAGACATGCTTAGATAAAATTCTCAAAAGCCCAAACTAAAGACAACTGAAGAAACTTGAAGTTAACAAGGTGAAGTTCAAGTTTAGGGGAGGATTGTTAGGAATTGTGTATAACAGACTTAATTCTGTTAGTATTATAGTTAGTTCTGCTAGTATAATAGTTAGTACTGGTAGAAGGTTTATCTAGTTAGTACTTGGCATGTTTTAAATAGTTTAATACTGTTTATGTAATTGTTAAGTCTTCTTACGCAAAAAAATTAGTTTAGACGTTAAAGTTATGCATGAGATATCTTAGGAAATGTTATGCTATTATCTTGATTACGGCATTTTGTAAGCCCATTAGGTTTCCTTAGTGTATAAAAAAAACCGCTAGGCATTATTAGTAGATATAGTTACAAAAGATCATAGAGATCGAATGAATAGTAATCATAGTTTTGTACATTGTAACCTAGGCAGATTCAAAGTTTAATATAAAAGTGTTTTGATTGTGTTCTTCTTTACATTGTTGATTAAATTCCGTGTAATCAATAGTGGTTAATCATTGTTTCATCATTGTTACTTTAGATTTATCTAAGGCAACAAACCCTTTACAAGCTAAAGGTTAAGATCCATTAAGCAAAGGGATCCTATAGTAATCTATGTGAGCTTCCTTATTTTGCAATAACCTAGGAGCCAAAGGTTCTAAGTCTAGTTTGAACATTCCTAGAACAATAGTGCTGGCAGATGGTATTCGTGCAACAATATCAACAATTTCTTTTCCTTTTAATTTTCATAAATCATTTTTTAATGACTTTATCACAAAAACCTTATCTTGAATTTAAGCTTTTAAATCCTCATTTTTAGTAGATTTTAAAGTTTAGTTTAATCAATAAGGTCACTTGTTCTTTTTGTAAGAAACTCGTGTCTTTTGATTTTGAGTCAAACTGCTCTTTAAAAACCTGTTTTACATGATTAATTTCATTACAAAGACGCTCATTTTCTGAAAGCAGTTTTTCCACACTATTCTCCAGTTCCACATTTTTGGTCTCTATTTCATCATAATCATACTTGACATTCTCTTCCTTGGAATATTCTCTCATTGATTTTATAATTTCCTTCTGTTAGATATGAGTAAAAGACTCGGTCACCCCGTATATTTATTGTTTATAATAGTTCGTAGTTTAATAGTTTATCGTATGTCTTTCGGTTTTAAGCCGGGTACTAATACCCGGTATTTTGTAAAAACTATATAAGCCTCTTCCAACTTTGGAAGAGGCAAGCTAGTCAATAATCATTTTCACTTTAACACATACACTTTCTCTCTCTAGAAAATATCTCTATGTGTTTCTCTCTCTAGAAACTAGCCCAATCACAAGAATCATCAACCATGTTATGTATTATTAAACGAATCTTCAATTGTACTCGAGCTAGTTGGTTTCGTGTGTATTGACACTTCTTTATGGTTAATTAGCATAAATTCGTGGCTTATTTATGAAGAAAAATAGTCACGGCTCAAAATTTATTTTGGTGTTGTTCTACTTTGTCATTGGTTAATCTTGTTCTTTCTTTGTTCTAAGCATCAAAAAGGTTAGATTGTTACAATTTAAAGTGACATACAAGCTTCTAGATTGAAAAATAAGCTTATAAGATTCGGATTATATTTGTGTTCTTCGTGGAGAGTTGCTTCATTTGTAAAGATCCACAAGGAAATACATGTTAATGTATGGTTAATCTTCAAATACCCACTTTGTATTACATGTATCTAGCTTATTTCGTGAACAAAGAGCTCATTAGGTGTAATTTTGCTTAATTCGTCATTGATGTTCTTCGTGGTGGGTTGCTTATTATATTATTGTTCTTGATGGCGAGTTGACAAAAGATAGGGACAAGATCCGGATTTTTAGGAAAAGGTAGCCGGCGAGTTGACCAGGTCAAAGGCGATTTGCTTATTTTCTTGCCGGCGAGTTGCCTTATTGGAGGCGGTTTGACAGGTACCAAGGCGGTTTGAATATTTTAATAGAAAAATACGAAAATAACCCCTGGCGGTTTGGACCCTCGGCGGCGAGTTGCTTATCACGGCGGTTTGCTTTCACGGCGGGTTGAACAAAACAGATAGACAGCGGTTTGAATTATCTACGGTGGTTTGCTGTTAAATCTTGCCAGCGAGTTGCCTTATTTCACCAGCGGCGGTTTGCTTTAAATAATACGCGGCGAGTTGGTCTTTTAGGCGGCGAGTTAGCTAGAAATGGCAGCGAGTTACTCAACTTAAGCAGCGGTTTGAATTTAATAATACACGGCGAGTTGTCATAATTCACGGCGGATTGACCAAGCTTTAGGCGGCGGTTTGGTCACTATAGGCAGCGGTTTGATTATTTTATTAAGCCGGCGAGTTAGCAAAAATATAAGAGGCGGTTTGCTTGATTTATTTGGCAGCGGTTTGGTGACAGTTTGAATTTTTTTCAGGTGGCTGTTTGCAATCATCCTAGGCAGCGCTAAAAAAAAAGAGTACTTTTGGCGGGAAAAGTTAAGAAAAAATTATTTTTTCCTATAGCCTTTTTAGCTCATTTTTACATCAAATTTAAATTTTGGTAATAGGGTAAAAATTTTGTTAAAAAATTCAAATTATTTTTGGCGGGAAAAATTAAGAAAAAAATTAATTTTTCAATAGCTTTTTTAGCTAATTTTTACACAAAATTTAAATTTTGGTAATAGGGTAAATTTTGTGTTTTGGTCAAAATTCAAATATTTTAGGGCCAAATAACAAACCGTCAACCTAAACAGGACTTAAACTGCATTAATCAAACAACAAACCTACCTTAACATCAAACGATTATTCATTCACGGTTTTCTATTGATTTTGTAAAATCCCGTTAATCTTTTATCGGTTTTAATCATAGACTTGTAAAATCCCGTGAACGTTAATTGCATTTAAAACCACAACATCAATCACATTATCTACTTAAGATCCTTAATTTTATTTCACACATCGAATTTCAATGGAATCTTCTAATTCTAATTCAAAAGAGAGAGAGCTTCAACTGACGCAACGGCTCGCAAAACAAAGGCACTCCAACTGCATGACATGGTTTGAACAACTCGAGACACATCTTCATGATCTCTATCTCCTTAATTCGCCTTATGCTGTTGATGCATTTAAACCAGCATTTCGCTCATTCTTTGGTGAAGAGCATCAGACTTTCAAATTGAAGATGTTTCATAATCTGGATCAGTTAAGGCTACAACTTGAAAGAGAGAATCTTCATGGGGTTAATGCAAAGACTTGTCTTCAAGCACTCAGAACACAGTTCAAGGAATTTCTTGCCTCAAAAGGGGTAAATGCAACGGATCTTCTGAATCAAGGTTGGCAACAAGACTTCGAAGACTTCACGCGCTGTGAACCTAGTGCGTACAGACGTGAGTTACTCGAGAACCTGGATACACTTGAAGCGGTCATTCATAGAGTTGTAAATACATATGGTGTATTACGCATGAAAGAAAATGAACTTAATGCACTAAAGGAGAATGGAAGTCAGTTGCATGATGAAATACTTCATGAGCATCAAATTAAGTCAAGTGTCAAGATGCAGTCTCAAGATATTCAGATCAATCCAGTTCAAGCAATGGATGACAGCTTGATTGTATCAAAAAAAAGCAGGTTTGATTAGAGCCTGAAATACAACAATGCATTAGCAAATCAGAGATTGAACTCAGATGCAAAGGCAAGAGGTATAAGGTCAATATGTGTGAAGCTGTTGATGTTGGGTGGTTGTCACAGGAAAGCAGTGGGACAAGCCGACAAAGCATGATACAAGTAGCGAGTTCGGGAATTATTCCACCATAGGACGTGGATGCAGATATCGGACCAGTAATATACGAAGAGCCTATTTGCTGGAGGTACAATTACTGCTCTACATAATTATCCCTTGCGTAATGAACAACAGCTTACTGAGCAAATCTTGTAACCCCAGTTATGACACATCTGTTGGTAACTATTGGTAGCAATACCACTCCTACTTCAATAAAATATGTGTCATAGGGGATGGAGAGATTGACCAGGATGCTTTGCTTAAACTGAGCTTTTCAAACAAAAGGATATGGTTGATAAGGAAATTACATGAACTTTCAAAAACATTTCACAACTGAAAACATTGTATTTCACTGAAATACAAAATTCAACAAAAGGAAGAAAGTTTTCTAAGTAACACTAACCATGTATGAATCAGGAATTTCCTGAATTCATGAAATTTTTTGGATTAATGATTGAAAGCTCAAGCTACTGGCAGGTACCACACTAATTGCAAACTTGATGAACAAATTAAAAGTGTGAAGGAAACAAGTAATGAATCAAGTGTAAAAATGATATCGAGTGATTGAAACGGATTAACATCGAATTAGAACACAGTGTGGCTAAATTACTTGCAGCAAATGAGCAACTACATAAAGAAAATGAGCATTTGATACAGACTTTCAAGAACATTATGATTCAATTAACAATGAAGTATAGTTTAGAATAAAGTACAAACAGTGAATCTTTAATTTCTCAAATTAATCATTAGTTTGTCGAAAATAATGATTTAAAAGCTCTGCTTCAGGAAAAGGTTTTTGAATGCTCGGCATAAAAAAAATGAACTTAGAAAGATAAAAGGAAAAACTATAGTAAGATTATAGTTTACCAATAGCTTCCATTCTTGGGAAACCGCATTTTCAATCCATCTAGTTAACATTTTGTTGTTAGACAATTCCCGAATGCGTTTACGTCTGAACGACCTAGAATTTCAAGACCACGGTTTGCCTCCCAAGTTGATGAGAAAAATGATTTGTCAAAAACAGTCACTCCTCATTATTTGCCGAAAGTTAGAGAATCTGCTGCTGCAAAACCTCATCAGGTGAATGCACCTAACTACTCTAGGAATAGTCATAAAGAATCGTATGGTTCTAATGATATGGTTCATGCGTACTTTCTAGAGGATGCTAGGAAAATGACACAAGACAAATCAGGATCTAGTCATAAGGATATGCCTCTACTAGTGCACACTGCACTCCTAATGCTTGTACCACCTAAACTTGAAACATATATAGGAGTTCTCCTGTATCTAAGTGTAGTGGTGGAATGTCAAATGGTGAGCCTCTAGTAGATCACTCTAGGAATTCTAGTTTCTTCTTGGACTCCAAACAATTTGTTTGTTCGATTTGTCATAAATATATCTTTAATACAAATCATGATGATTGTATAATAAAGATCCTGAATAAGGTGAATTCTCATGCTAATGTTCAGTCCCCCAAGATCAGAAACAACAATCCCGTTGAACCAAAGAACCACACTCATAAACCTGGTAGGCAGAATGGTATAGGACAAAAAAAGGATCTTTTCTCTCATAGTCTTCCGCTGATGCATGGATGATAACAACACACTCCTAGATCTTGTCTTAGGTGGAACAACGGGTAGGAATTTTCTTAGACTGTTTAGTCCTTAGGTGGATTTACCTAATGGAAAGATGTTCACCTGCATAGCACAACCAAAGTTGGCAGTGACCTCCAAATGGTTCAAATGATGATTATCACTTAACCCCATATGAATGCAATCAAACTCTTTATGTTAGTGCACGGTACTTCTAACTCAAGTGAAGGTACATCTGTCAATCCGTTAAGGAAAGACTCGGAGTTGGTTACCAAAAAGGACTGAATCTTATACGTAAGGTGTTCAAGGATTCAAATCTATGAACATGCTTCAATAGACGTCTTAGACAAAACAGTTCAGCCTCGTTCTTCATCAAAAAGATGTTTTAGACAAAACAGTTAGGCCATGGTTCTTCAATCTGATGACATTTGAACAAACGGTTCAAACCTCGTTCCTTAAGATATATGGCGGTTCTGCTGGCATCTTTCAAGCCTGTTCCTTAAAGTTAAGAAATGTGTACGCCTTAAGAGAAAAGGAAAGAGTACTTGTTTAGTGCATATATCCTTGACAACGAAACGAGAAATCATTTCGGTCCATGAGCTAATATAACAAATACATTCCAAGGTTTTGTCTCATGGTAATGGCTTGTAATCAAATGTTAGATTGCAACCCCATCTTCAGATAAAAGGAAAATGTACGTGTTAGTGCATTTATCCTTAATAACGAAAAGAGAAATCTTTTCGGTCTTGAGCTACTTTCGAAACACTCAATGTTTGTTAGCTCAAGTCAATGGCTTTCGTATTCTTCTGTACGAAACCAGTTTTTCAAAGAAAAGGAGAGTGTACGCTTCAGTGCGCTTTATCTTCAAAAGAAGAGAAATCTTCTTGTTTTTGACCATTCTCATTAACAAGCTTCATATTTTCCCATGCTTGTTTGTTAGTTAAGTGGACCAACGTACATTAGCTGGTATTATAATTCACTAGATCAAAAATGGCAATCGCATATGCAATTTTTGAAGGGGAGAATAGTGACTTAAATGTGATTAAAACGGTTTATCTTGGTCTTTGAATGTGTATAAAATGGTCAAATGTGAAAGTGTAGGGTGTTAAATCTGTAAGGTGTTAAATCTGTCTGTAGGGTGTTAAATCTGTCTGCTAGGAGATTAAGATAATCTAAAATGCCTTGGATCTTGCTTAATGTTAGATAGCGGTTGCATATTCTTGATGGCGGAATGTTAACCTACTGCATGGCGGTTTGGTGATCTGTTGGCAGGTCTGTAGGCTAATTGGTCCATGTCTTGGCCAATAAGCCCATTAAACCTGCTTAGGCCTATTCCAAAGGACCATTTGTCTTGTTGACTCTCATACAGGCTTAGTTAACTTGTCATTGAGCTTATCAGATAATCTCTAGACCATCGACCAAGGTTGACCAATGTTGACTTAACCCAATGTCCAGTGACTCTAATGTGGAATATCTTCGTGCTAATCTGAATATCAAGGGCATGTCAAACTCAAGGCGAACATCTTTATCTAACGTTGATTATATGCTATGTTTGTCTATCTTTGTTGATATTCTTTAACAGATACGATGGCAGAAGAGAATATTCCTGCACTGAACCTACAAGATGAGATGAAACAAATCCTTTCATTGCTTCAGAACAGTTTACAGATTGGAAAGGGAAACCTTCTCTAAGATCTACAAAAGTTGCAGAAGAATCCTATCTTCTACATTTCAGTTGATATTTCAAGAACACAAACTTCGTTAGGGCATTCACTGCATCAGCAAATTCCCTTCTATCTACATTCAGCTGTTCTGGAATACTCTGACTCATGATGCAAAGACTGGGGTTTATAGCTTTCAAACTTGATGAAAAATGGTTTTACTCTGGTGGTTGATCTTTTTTCTTTCCTGCATGACAAACATCGTCCCTTAAGCCAGATTGCTTGGAAATTAGGTAAATATATGAGCTAAACTGAAGTGAAGCAGATGTGTTGAAGAGAACATGAGAAGTCATGCTACTCATGGCAAGAATGGTGTTGAATCTGAACCCGTAAGCCACACAAAAGAAGACAGTCGGGGTATTGCTCTTCAGAGATTCTTTATTGTGTCAAGAAGAGGTCTTCTGATTTGTTAAAAAGCCTCAAAGGTATTCAAAACTCTTACTCCTGTAAACAAGTGGCTCTGACATAATGAAAGCTCTCAAGGAAAGCAAGAATGAAAATGAGGGAGAAAGAGACAGCCTAGAACTGGAGGACAAATGGAAGGAACTGGTAACATACTAGGGGTTCTGGTATGAGACCTCAGGTGTCCTCTAGAGTATCAGTGAAGGAACTGGATCCAAGCAGGGTTTCCTGATGAGGAATTAATGCACTGAGGCTCTGGCTGGACCAGACCCTAAGCCCATGAAAGAAGACCAGACTGGATCAGACTCTGGAAAATTACATGTGTCTCTTGCTGGACCAAACCCTGAGCACATGGATGATGAATTCCTCGCTACAGCCTACCCAAAGGTTCATGAAAACCTGAAGCTCATAACAGACGAACGTGTCATCGATGATAATCCAGAAAGTCATTCTGGCTCTATGTCATCCATGAAAAATCTCGAAGACACTGATAACTTTGGGGATCAATTTCTTTATGACAAACCAACCGAAGATGATCAGGAGAAATCTAAAGTTGTAGATGAGTCTGATTCCACCATACCTGATCCAACGTTCATTCAAACCGTCTGTCACTCCTCAGTGATCTCTCCCTTTACTGAGTTCTCACTATCCTAAACCTTCTTCAATGGTCACACCTCCTTCCAATAATCATTACAGAAAGCTATAAACAATCACCCCATCTCTACCAAGAGATCACTCATTCATCGCACTTCAGCTAAGAGTGGCAAGATTTTGAGCAAGAGATGTCTGAAGTAAAGAAGTCTGATCACTCTACTAATGTTTTGGCTTCAATTAAATCCCAAGTTCCTACGGCTGTTGATAAATATCTAGGAACAAAACTTGATGATGCTCTCCTTAAGGTTCTTGAATGACACACTGCAGATTTAATCGAGAAATACTCTGTGCTGCCTGGCCCAAGAGTCTATCCAGAATCAAGAATCTGTAAAGAGTCTGAAGGAGTAAGGAACAAGGTGAGGAGAAACAAGATTCAACTTTCTCTATCAGATCAATTGATAAATGTTGATCTTGAAGAATTTGGATCTTAAGGAGTGTTCTTCAAACCACATGATTAAGAACATGTATGCATACAAAAATCCTCCAATAATCTTATACCATGCACTTATGGAAGCATTAATAGCAGATGAAGATGCCATGGATAAGGAGGTTAAAGACAGGGTTAAAAACCACAAAGAAAGCATGACTGGATGTCTGATGATGAAGACGATGTATGATGTGAAGGCCATATTCAGCTGGATCAATACCTAGGGTAAGTCAACAAAAAAGGAGAAGACACGGTTCAGGTGCTTCTGGGTCAGCTCAACCTCCTACAAAAGATGATGAGCAAAGTTCGATGAAACCACGGAAGTCAGATGCATCTGCTTCCAAACCAACATCCAGCTCTTCCCTTACTAGATGAAGATTCATGAACAAGAGATGTTGATGTTGACTATTTCGAATGCACAATCTGATCCCAAATCCAGAACCGTTGGACAATCTTTCAGAAAACATTCCAATGCAGGATGAAGGGCATGTCCTCCAATATGGAGGAAACTTATACACGCCCTCATTCCTAGGTGTCGACCAACTATGTGGTTTTAAGCCTATTCCAAAAAGCATGACGAGACCGGCTACACCATGAACCTGAATAGACCATTCCCCTGAATGATTTCCCGAAACCAGAGAATAACTGGGCAAATACATACGCCACAACGTATCAAAGTTCCCACGGAGAACTGAGCTTCAAAGGAAGTCTTATGCATATTGGGTCATTCATCATGGTTCTGCAGACTAACAGGAAAGAAGTGTCTGCAGAAGTGATTTAGAAGTTTGTGGACAGTAACATTTTGGAAGAGATGATAATCATGGGTATGTTAATGAGGAAACTAAGCCTGCTCCTGAAGAAATATATAAGTAAAAGAATGAACCAGGAAAAACTACTATTGGAGGAAAACCGAGTTGAATCCATGGTCAATGTTACTATCCAACAAGTTTCTTCATTCTGTTCTTTATGATAATTCAGTCATCGATCTATCATCTCTTAATACCGTATTCCTCCCTGTCAGAATCAATTCATTATAACTTTAACCACCAACTTCTCTCACTATTGCAGAGCAGTTTAGTTCTAGTTTGAAATGTCAAAGTTTACAGCTCCTGTGCAAATCAGATCAGACCTGGCGCCCCCTTCTTTGATGACTACGGGATTCATCAGTGCCGGGACTCATGCAAACTCAGTTTCTCAGTATAAAGTCAACTACAAGAACATGCCATTTGGAGCTACTTTCACGCAAATGAAAATCTTAACTCCATTCGTTTTGTGAAAACGGTATGGTTGGATTACTATCTCAACAGTTAGTTTGGTTTCTGTCCAATTTTGTTCAGGACTCATGCCTCAATTAATGGCTCCTGAATCATAGCAAGTTCAGGACCCGTTTACTTCATGAATGATGTCTGTCACAACACAGTTCAGATCCTCGCCCCATAACAACAAGAGTTATGTTGAAAATGTCTCTTCAGGCCTCGTTCCATCAGGTCAAAAGGTGGGCGTCAGATTATGACAACTATGACCCAGTGCCCATAGGATCAAAATGTTGTTCTACAGCATGAGAATGAAGATTCGTCACAACGAGGGTTGGAATTTCTCTTCAGTCCTTTACGTGAAGAATATTACAATCCAACATAACTGTTCAAGCTGAGGGAATACAACAATAATCAAAGCACGAATGCATCATTTCAAGAAGGATGAATTTATCAATCCTTTTTTTACACAGGTACAAGAATTGTGTGATGTCTTCCTCACGCAACATTGTAATACCGATGTGCATTCATTTCAACAACAAAAGTCATTGATTACCGATGGACCAGAGGATCATCCATTAGAACAAGTTCGTGGATATCAAACCATGCCTGAGTTCAACTAGACGACTGCTTATCGCAGATCTTGAAATGTTGTATGTTTCGCGTCACGTTGAGTATTGTTTGAACGAAGCAACATTAGGAGGCATGGACTGATTCTGCATGGATCGAAGCAACGCAGGTACGAACTTTATTAGTTCGACAGGACCTAAACGTGGGGAACTCGTCGTCAAACCATTTAGGCAAGATGGTTATAAGCTAAAGGGTTTATGGAAGAACAAAAGGATGAAGATTAGACTGTATTCGCAAACAAAAGCTTATGACTTGTTGCTTAAAAGGTTATGCTCAGGAAGAGGGTATTGATTTCGAAGAATCATTTACACCAGTAGCTCGCTTGGAAGCAGTCAGGTTTTTGTTGCCCACGCAACACACAAGTCTTTTCCAATCTATCAGATGGACAGTGGATATCGGGCAATTGTTTAATGGTCCATGAAGGAAGAGGTTACGTTGCTCTGCAGGATGGGTTGTTGATCCAGATATCAGAAAAAAGTCTTCACTTCTATGGAAAGCTTTTTATGGTTATAAGCAAGCCTCCAAGAGAACACTTCCCCTCTTCATTCCCCCTATAGTTTCCTCTATAGTATGATGAATATCTAAACTTCCTGAGTGTCCAACAGGCTTTTCTTAAGGTACAATGGACCAACTTTATCAGGATTAAAATACGTGGTGGATTATTCTACTTGTTGTTAGATTTACGTTGATGACATAATTTTTGGGTCTTCAGACCCTAAAATAATCAAAAGGATTTGAAAAAGTTAATGCACAGTAGATTTGAATGTCCTTAATGGGGGGAAATGAATTCTGTTTAGGACTTCTGATCCATACCTTGTCCCCAAAAGTTATTTTATCAAAATCGGCCAAGTTCGCTTTAGAAATTTCTGAAAAAGCAATATTATGATAATTGTCACTCATTAGTCCACCATTGGCTACAAGCCCAACTAGATGTAGATTTGTAAGTGGTGAACCCATAACCAATCTGACTATTCATAGTAAAATAGGCGTCACTCATGTCACTTGACATCCAGTAGACCAGACTTTTAGTGCAAGCAGTATGTAGTGTGCACGGTAATCAAGCTACGACCAACTCAAAGCACATTCAAGGAAGGTTAAAAGAATCTTTAAATACCTAAAGGGTTCCATTAACATGGGAATACTTGGTATCCAAAGGATTCTGGCTTTGAAACTAACAGCATTTTCTGACGCTGACTCATGCGGATGCCGTTGATACTCGAAAGCACTTTTGGAGGGATACAGTTCCTGGTGATAATACTTGTAAGCTGGATGTCAAAGAAACAAATCTGCACTGCAATGTCTTCATCGAGGATGAGTATGTGGAGTTATCTGACAAGTTGGGATCTTGTAATGTGGAATGAGGACACCAGCTTCAAGATTATGGCTTCAACTCAACAATAATACCATTGTTTTTACGGACTCTCGTCAGCCATAGCAATATCATGCAACCCCGTTACAACATTATCATACTATGCACATCCTTACTCGGGTAGCACATTCATTACAAGGAAACAGTGTTTGTAAATGATATTTTTAAATTTTATTTTGTCAGAACTGAATACCATTTTGTTGATTATTTAGATATGCCCGTCCTGAGGATCGGTTTTTGTATCTTGTCAGAAGGATTGGTATGAGATGTTTGACTCCAGCAGAACTGGAGGTTCTGACAAACGTAACTGCTTGATATTATCATCAAACATCATCTTGTAAATATAAAAAAATTTTAAAAAAAAATGCTTATGTTTACATTTTCTGTACATAACCCGGGCCTACATCGTAAGGAAAATACCGTCTCAGTGCATTTTTCCTGAGCAACGAAAAGAGAAGTCTTTTCGGCACTTGAGCTAACTCTAACAAAACATTCATGTTTTGATCTCTTTGACAATGGCTTGCAGTTATTTCTGACTGCAACCCGCTTTTCAAAATGAGGAACGCATGTCGTCGAAAAGACAAGCTGTTCCAGACAACGGGTAATTAATTTTTCCCGGGCATGGATTATTTCATATCCATGCATCATAAGAATAAGTGTACGTTCAGTGCATTTATTTGTCAAAATTAAGAGAAAATTTATTTCAATTGGGGAAAAAGTTGTCCTTCCACAATGAATCAATATTTTTCAGTATTCACGAATAAGATTTTATGATAATTCGACCTCTCAAACATGACTTACAGCTCTTTAAATAGAAAACGGGTCATTATTTGAGGGGGAGAAAGTGTCAAATAATCTTTTAAACGGTCTTTCAAAATAAGTTAAGGATTAAACAGTTGAAGTTTTTGGATAATGAAGTAACATGTTAAAGGGACGTTAATTATATTAACTACATGTGCCTTAGATGTCATTTGCTTCAAACTTTTGGGCTTATTTGCATTGAAGACTTAGTGAATCAGGCTGTAAATAAATACGTCTAATATTGCCATCGCGTCTTAGTTTGTTAAACGACTTAGGATATGTTTGGGAATTCTTCATAGTTTAAAAAGCCTTGAAACTGATTCTTTACAGGATAGATTTAAGTTTATTAGATTCTGCGAACACGAATCTCAGAAGCATGAGTTGCATATAAGATTTTTTCTGATTCTGAAGGTATCGAAAACACCAAGGGGAAGGGGTAATACACTGAAAGGTACAATAATACACGTGATAGATTCCATTGCCTTATTTAATTGTAGGCCATTCGGGAAGACAATGTTCTTATCCCGTAGAGCCTCATATACCACCAATCTTTGCTCCTCCAACAAAATCAGTTGTTTTTATCGTGTTACTTTCCGTGGTGCGCTATTCCAACCACATAGGAGAAGAGATATTTGCTATTTATGGTACTGCATCAGTGAGATTACCAGGGAAAATGTGTTGTCAGGAAGTTTGATTAGAGCGTGAGAAGATTGGTTACTGATCAAGTAATGCTTCCTTTAACAGTCAATCACCAAGCGTGTTTTTAAAGGAGTAGAAATATTTGATCATAAGTTGGGTATATTTGTATGATAGTATGATAATTCCTCCTATTAGTTACAGTATCGATAGAAAGAAAAAGTGTACATTTGGGGACTTAGTTGTCTTAGGTGTTTCAGTTCGTTTCTCTAAGATGGAATAAATTGAGATATACCGGGTCTTTAAGTTGACTTTGGTGTTTCAATTCATATCATCAATATCTGTTAGAAGAAATTAGACATCCGGGACTTAATTGACTTTGGTGTTACGGTTTCAAATTAATTGTGTACCTCATCGATTTGGGCGTCAGACTTCAAGAAAGGATTGATGATTCAAGGGGAAGCTAAGACAACTTCCAAAAGGAGAGTATCGAGACGGACTACAGACTGCTTACATGGACAAAATGACTATGTCATTTTCGGTTTGAACATTTTCAGGTCCTGTCTCATACATAATCTTGTGAATATATAAATGTGTAGTGTAGACTTAATTATAGGCTAATATAAATAGTGATTGAGTACAAATTTTCAAGAATTTCTTAGAAAATTCAAAATCTTTCAAATTACAGTACTCAGGACTATCTTATATTTCCCTCAACGATTAAGGGGGAGCATTAATCTGTTCCAAACAAGGCTTGTGAATAATTGGCACACTTTTCTCCTACTATTTTTATTAAACATATTTAAATCAATTGTTATTCAAAATGGCAAATGATTGCAATTTTTTGATAAGGGGAGAAAATTGTTGGATTAAAATATGGTATGTGATCATATTACTCAAGTGTATTCTCCACCAACATGTGCTAAACAGTTTCGAATACCGATGCACATGTTGAGGGGGAGCGTTTCTAAAAAGCAAAATCAATTGTACCTACAACACTTTGATAGTTAGTCTTAAGTACATTGATTGTGTTTTTTCAACAGTGATTTTTATGGGGCAAGGTGAACTGTACCAAAAGAACTGACCCATGTATTTACTGTTATCGAAGTATAAGGATGTAAGGTTGGTCTCGTTTCCTGATCCTGCCAGAACCGGGATGGTTTCTACCCAGGGACTAATCGAATAGTTATGATGTAGAACAGGTAGTCCTTTACCGGTATGTTAACAAGGAGTAAATGTGAGGGAATGGGAATAGTGCCGACTGAGATGACTAGTTACTTGGAATAAACCCAACAAGGTTTAGTCATGAAATCTCGGTATGCACTTGAAGGGGTTGAAGACATGAAAAAGAATTGTCGGTTATAAGGGTGTAAAGAAAGAAGCCTCCATACACTTAGGCAGAATCGAGTCAAATACATATGATGTCGAATCCACATAATTGATCTGCTGAATCTGAAGACGACATCATGAGCCCCAGTGAAGCATGCACCAACCCTTTCACAAGCCCTTTAGAGTTTCTCTGAAAGAAATTGTCTCATTTGTCCCCCCCACAAACCGAGACTAAAACATGCATTCTACTGTGTCACTCACTGTGAGTACGTCGTGTTATTTGAAACAGGTGGCCGTCAGCTTCAGCCTCTGATCAACTCAATATCAAAGCGCACTTTCGTGTATAGAGCCAGAGATTCATCAAATTATCTCCTTAGGACACATTTTCCATTTATCTAGTCTTTCATACACGTGTGGAAACAAGGTTATCTTAAAGAGTTCCTACTGGTTACTTAGGAATTGGTTGCTAAAGCTATGGATGATGTTTCAAGACAAGCCTTTGAAGAAGAAAAGAGGAGAATTGCATCTCAAAAGAAGGCAGCTCAAGCTACCAGTACTAACCAACTTAGTACTGATAGGCCATTTGTTAGTACTGATAGATCATTTGTTAGTACTGATAGGTCTAACACACCCAATGTTAGTGCTGCTAGTACTTCCACAGGTGCAAATGCTGATGAATCATCATTTGTCTATCTTGGAGGCAAAATACCTATTGATGCATCTACTCTCCCTAATGCTGATTTACCCATTGATCCAAATATGCCTGACTTGGAAGATGCTTCTGATACTCTCCCAAATGATGGAATATTCAATGGAGCTTATGATGATGATGAAGATGTGGGTGCAGTGGCTGATTTCAACAACATGGATAACACCATTGCTGTCAGTCCTATTCCCACACTCAGAATTCATAAGGATCATCCAAAAGGACAAATTCTAGGAGATCCTACATCAATAGTTCAAACAAGAGGGAAGATTCAAAAGGCTTCTTCAGCACAACAAGCCTTAGTAAGTTACATTCACAGACAGAACAGAACAAACCACAAGGATCATCAGAACTGTTTGTTTGCATGTTTTCTCTCTCAAGAAGAACCCAAGACTATATCACAAGCCTTAAAGGATAAAATTTGGATTGAAGCAATGCAAGAGGAATTGCTCTAGTTTAAGTTATAGCAGGTTTGGATACTCGTTGATTTGCCATATGGGAAAAAGGTAATTGGCACAAAGTGGGTCTTCAGGAATAAAAGGGATAAGAGAAGTGTTGTTTTGAAAAACAAAGCACGGCTTGTAGCTCAAGGTCATAGACAAGAAGAAGGAATAGACTATGATGAGGTTTTTGCACTTGTTGCTAGAATAGAGGCAATCAGGCTGTTCTTAGCCTTTGCATCATATATGGGATTTCTTGTCTATCAAATGGATGTTAAAAGTGCATTTCTCTATGGCACAATTGGAGAAGAGGTGTATGTTTATCAACCTCCAGACTTTATTGATCCTGCTTATCCAAACAAAGTCTATAAGGTGATCAAAGCTCTTTATGGTCTACATCAAGCTCCTAGAGCTTGGTATGAGACACTCTCTTCTTTCCTGCTGGAGAATGGTTTTAAAATAGGTACCATAGACAAAACCTTGTTTATCAAGAAGAATAAGAGTGATATTATGTTGGTACAAGTCTATGTGGATGACATCATATTTGGCTCTACTAAGAAGTCTATGTGTACTGAATTTGAAGAAGTTATGCACAAAAGATTCCAGATGAGTTCTATGAGAGAGCTTACATTCTTTTTGGGACTACAAGTAAAGCAACAACCTGATGGAATCTTCATTAGTCAAGACAAGTATGTTGCTGACATTCTCAAGAAGTTTGATTTTTGCTCCATCAAAACAGCTAATACTCCTATTGAGTCAAACAAACCCTTGGTTAAAGATGAAGATGGTGTAGAGGTAGATGTGCATGAATACTGATCAATGATTGGTTCCTTGATGTATTTGACTGCATCAAGGTCAGACATCATGTTTGTTGTCTGTGCCTGTGCAAGGTTTCAAGTCACTCCAAAAGCTTCCCATTTACATGCTGTAAAGAGGATCTTTAGATATCTCAAACATCAACCCAAACTAGGGTTATGGTATCCTAGGGATTCCCCTTTTAAACTAGAAGCTTTCTCAGATAGTGATTATGTAGGAGCCAGCCTTGATAGGAAATCAACAACTGGTGGATGTCAATTTCTTGGTAGAAGACTCATATCTTGGCAGTGCAAAAAGCAGACAATTATGGAAAATTATACCACTAAGGCAGAATATGTTGCAGCTGCTCATTGTTGTAGGCAAGTACTATGGATACAAAACCAAATGATGGATTATGGCTTTAAGTTCATGAACACCAAAATCCATATTGACAATGAGAGCACCATATGTGTTGTCAAGAATCCAGTTTATCACTCAAGAACCAAACACATTGAGATTCGACATGACTTCATAAGGGATTGTTATGAGAAGAGATTGATAGATGTTCTCAAGATTCACACTGACTCAAATGTTGCCGACCTTCTCACCAAAGGATTTGATGTTACCAGGTTTAACTTTTTAGTGGTCAGCATTGGAATGTTAAATCTGTAGTTACATTTGAGGGGAGGTTAAATTGTACAATTTGTAAAGACTAGTAACTACTTCTAGTTTACATTAATACTGCTAGGGTATTAATGCTGGTAGTTTGGATTCAGTTAGTTCAAGTTCATGGTATATTGTAGCATTTTTCTTGTTTTTGTACTAACTTTTCAGGATAAGCATGGATTTAAGGATGGATAGATGCAGTGCTGGCAAATTATACTCTTATATGGTTTGTAAGTACTAAGTATTAGAGTTAGTTCTCGTAGTCTACAAGTTAATCCTGGTGGACTACTTGTTAATTCTGTGGACTTAAAGTTAATTCTGGTAGTCTATAAGTTAATGCTGGTAGTCTATATGTTAATTCTGGTAGACTATATTAGTACTGGTAGACTAATTTTAATACTGGTAGATGACCGTTGGTGCTGGTGAGGGAAAATTAACTTTTCTTATTTTATATATTACCGTTAGAGATTTTTACGGCGCGTACTTCTAACAGAGGTTTTCTATTTGGATAATTACTGCACTTTCTTCACTAAAATATCTTTCTTTACTCTAAAGAAACTTCTTTTACTCACGGTCCAATAAGAAACCTTGTTATTCATCGATAAAAACTCAATTCCCTCTCTCTACCAGCACTTAGTAATTCACTCGAATCAAACCCATGATTAGAATTTACATTTTTATGATTTCTGTTCATCAACGCGTCCATATGGCCAACCTAAAGTACTTAGACAAGCATAATATGGTCGCTTTCCTGAAGAAACCAAATGAAAGTGTTGGTTTCACTGAGGTAGTGGATTTTCTTAAAGGTACATCTCTTAGGTATGCCTTAACTCATAATCCTACTATCTATGACTCCCTAGTCAAACAGTTCTGGCAAACTGCCACAGTCAGAACACTTGCTAACGGATAACGAGATAGACAACTTAAACCAAATAATCAAATTTACTTCACGGTAGCTCTTAAAATTTTTACTTTTTAAGGTGAGCCGTATTTCATAAATGACACAAATGATAAGTTTTTTAAATCTTTGATTCGAGTTGGGAACTTACTAATGGATAACACCTCAATTGAAAGGATTATTTGTTGGTGTTCTTTATCAACTTTATTTATTTTATTTTTTTTATGGACAATTTTTTATATTTTTTATTTTTTTTATATGATAATTATACTAAAAGAAAAGAAAAATATTTTTTACTTTTATATTTTATAATTTTTTTTAACAAAACTTTCAAAAATGAAAGGGTCTTCAAATCACGATCAACAAACTTCAAACAAGAGAATCTTACAGGATTCAAACAAAATGGAAGAGGAATGGCGAGTTTGGTTGGTTTCTATTCGGATTCAATCCAAACTCAAAGGCGTTCTTGAGGGTGTATACTATGGTTTGTGGTGGTATATGTGGAACTTTCGCAACAAGCTTCTGTTTGATAAGAAAATCCCTGAAAAGGCGCTGATATTTGATAATTTAGTTTCTAGTTCTTTTTATTGGTGTAAATTCAGATGTAAAGCGTCGTTCAAGTGGGACGATTGGCTTAAGAACTCTTATATTGTTCTTTTTTGATCTAACTCCTTACTAGTGTTTTAATAAATCGCCGTTCAAAAAAAAAGAGAATCTTAATCACAAATCCCCGGCAGCAGCGCCAAAAATTGATTCGCTAGAATCTATATATACGTAATTATAAAATATAATATATGATGGAAAATTACAAAACTACCCTTGAGGACAAAGGTAAAAAGGAAAATCTTCACAAATATATATAATATAATACGTATATAAACCAGGAAGTATGATTCCCGGGTCGTTATCCCCCAACGACTTGTGAAATTGAAACCACGTTAGATGTTCGGACAATGATTTGAATTGAAGACAAAGATTGATTTGATTATCTACCTTTAAAAATTAAAATTTACAAATTATAACAATTAAGCATTAAGACAAATAACGGGAAACCAAATTTTAACTAAAAACGCAAAACGGGACCCCTAAACAGAGGTCAAAAACCCTAAATTTCTAAAAATAAACCCAATTTAAAATTTTCCTTTTTAAATGGACTATATTTGACTAAAAAGTAAGTTTAAAGAAAACTAGAACAAAAACGGAGTTGAAATGAGCGTTAAAACACGAAAAACGAGAACGGGTACGAATCTCGTTCTTTAAAAAACAAAATTTTGCAAATTAGAACCTACGAAAGCGAAACTAAATTTCCTATAAACTTAACGATAAAATAATTTTTTCTAAAAAAGATTTATATTTTTTTGATTATTTTTCTATTTTTATGATTTTTTTAAAGTTTTTAATGAAAATAAATGTTTAAAAATACTAAACGAACTATAAAAATTCTAGAAAAATTACAGAAAATAGCTTGAACTAATTAGATCCTAAAAAAATAAGCTTGATAACACAGCTTATAGAATAAGCCACGAAATAAGCTATAACAGCTTATTAGGCTTATTGGGGCTAAATGTGTATAAAGAATAAATGGTGTAAATGTATAACGAATAAGACCCAAGGGCGCAGTGGTAGAGTGTGTGTTAAAAGGGTTGAACTGGGTAGAGGTCCCGGGTTCGAGCCTTGCTCACCTGGGCTTCCCTGGTTCCCCTTTTTTTTTAAACTTAAAGAACAAAGATGCTGATAAGCTTAAGCTTATCAACTTTAACAAAAGCACTTTTTTCTAAAACTCAAAGAATAAGCTGGAAACAGCTAAATTTGAAAGCAACTTAATTTTAAAGAAAAACTTAAAAAACTAACTGTTAGCTAGGACTTAAGCTAATAAGCAATCTTAAAACTTAAAAAAAACTAAACTAAACTAAAACAAACACTTAAAGCTAAAACAGAAAAATATGAGAGCAAAAGAGCTTATTGCTCAATAAGCTAACGAGACTGACTCAGCTATGCTGAGTCAGTGCAGCCCCTACACAAGCTACTTTAAGCTTAATTTTAAACCTCAAAACTGAACCTTAAGCTAAAAAAACTTTGCTAAACCTAAAACTAAACCTAGGATACTACTTATAACAGCTTATTAAAATCATTTTGAAGCTTATTAAGCCCTAGAAAAAGCTATTTGAAAAGGGCTGTTACAGTTTAACTACTTTTTTTTTAAAACATCGATAAAAAGAGAAAATAAGTTGCTTTCATTGATTTAAGCTGAGAAATGAAAAACTAAGACTTAATTAAGCTATTATAGGCTGAAACTAAACTAACTACTAAATTTGAGTTTATTTGAGCTTATTTTAAGCTAAAAACAGTCTAATGCCAAACACCCCTTTAATTTTTGAATTGCAACTTAAAAACTAAATCAGAACCTAATAAGCTATAAAAAGCAAAAATAGATTGATAACTAAACATATTTAAGATAAATAAGCAGTGATCAACAGAAATTAAGTACTAATAAGCAATGAAATAAGCTATGCTATTTTTTTTTTGGTTTTTAATAGTTTATGAAGAAAAGCAACTAAAAATGAGTTTTAAGCTAAAATTTAACTAAATAACCATCAACTAAGTATAATAAGCACAGATAAGCTATTTCTAACAATCACAAGCGAGCAGAATTAAGCAAATAAGCAGTAAAATAGTAATTGAGCATAAAATTAAAAAGAGTAAGAGTACAATTGTCCTTTGTTTAAACAAGGACTGGAATGCTCAAATGAGCTTATTCTACAAGCTCTGGCTTATTAGGAATAAGCCAGTAAGTCCACAAGCCTATCCATGTTTGGCTTATCATCCATTAATAAAAAACTATGGAAATTTGAGAGTGAGTTTAACAGTCCAAAAGCTCAGTTAAGCTTATCTGAGTAAGAGGTTAGTTTATTAAGAAAATTGAGCTTATTAAGAGCTTATTTAGTTGAAACAGTAACAAAAATAGTTGAAATTTAGAACACGAATTAAACTTTTAAAACTGAATTTCATTAATATAAAAGAGATTACATTACATTGAAAAGAAGATTACATAAGTTGATTACAATAAGCTGATTAAAACAGTAAATAAGCTAAAGCTAAAATTACACTACTCCTAGATAGATTTCTCTGTTGATGAGAGGCTTCTATTTATAGCCGAGAGATGAGAGGAGCGTCCCTTGAGTGTGTTACTTGCGTGAGAGGAATCAAGAGTGTATCCCAAGCTTTATCTCAGCCGTCCCTTTGATTAACTTCCTTCTTCCTTTTAATCTCTACCGTTGGATCATGAGATGTGAAAGAGAGGATCGCCAGCGTGGCTAGGTGATGTTGACAGGTGAGTGGATGGGGAAAGATATAGTACGGACGAGGGTGCAGGGGAGATGGTGTGGGGGAGATGGATGAATAGTAGTTTTGGGCTTGGCGGGAATTTTGGGCCGGGTTTGGTTTTAAAAGGGTTAATGGTTTATTTTGTTGGTTCATTAACAAAGGACTAACGACCGTTAGTCCTTAAGTGATAAAAGACTAACGGTGTTAGGGTTTTAAGGATTTATTTTGTTAATGGTTTAACATGGAAGGGTATTTTGGTATTTTCTTTGGTTTTGTCTTTTTATGAGTTGACCAATGGTTGACTTTGTTGACTTTTGCTGTCTGGATTCGGCTTTTGTGTAGTCAGTCCGTCTTGTGTTCGTTTTTGTCCGATTTTTGGTCTTTTCTTTTGATATTTGTAATATCCGTACCTACAATGCACAAATGACAAAAAAAACAATATACAAGCATAATTTGCACATTTATCATTGTTCTAGGGTTGATTTTGATATAAAACATATATGTGTTTTCACACATAACAAAATTCCCCAAACTAAACAATTACTGTGTCCTCACGCAATATTATATGCTCAAAAACCAAATACCTCAAAACCTCCCCAAACTAATCCTTTGAAAAGTAGCAAAGTCTTTCGTGGGAGAAATTAAGAAATCACAAGTTTAAAAACACCCTATCTTCCCATTTTTCTAAAACTTTTTTGTAAAAGATTTTTTTTTATTATTATTTTTTTAATAATATAACTGAGACTATTTTGACTTTTGTTATTTCCATAACTGTTAGGGATCATAGAATAAGATGCATTTCGATCCGAGAATGCCCCAAAAAGGATAAATTCATCGTCCCCGACTTTTCACTTATCCAAACCAAGTTTAAAACAAAATCACAGCTAAATATCAATAAGAATGCTAACACTACTTATATTTGCAACTTGTGAACTTTTTACTCCCGACATTTATTATATCTTAAGTGACTGTGCTATCTTGAATTTCAACCATGCATCAACTTTTTGCAACATACTATGCTTTACATTCTACCATAGAATAATGAGTTTAAAGGCGAGATCATCCCATGTAGCGACTTTCGTCTCGGCACATCCCAACCTTGCGGCTAAGTGACCAGGCTTTTGACACCCCACAGAGACTAGTATCGCGACTCACAGACCTTAGGGTTTCAAAAACTCTTAGGTTTCCCGGATATTCATAGCTTATAAAATAGAATAGTCAAAGTGCAAAAGCATATTTGAACTTAACAAAAAGAAATCTATTTATTAATTCACACTTAATTAATTAGATATTTATGCAATTGTAACCCTCAACCTTTTAGAAGGCTGCAACATCGGTTGTGAACCGGCAAGATGCAGCAAACTTTTATCAGTCTCGGATCTTTATTCTTACTATGGGCTTTCTTTAGAAGACTATCACATCGGTTATGGGCCGACAAGAGGCAGTAAACTTTTATCAACCTACAGTTCTTATTATTTTATTTTTTTATTTTCTTTATCATCATATATACTTTTTTCATTTTTTTTATATATATAAGACTTCTTTTTGAAAAATTCAAGTATAAATTTGAACTAAGACTAAATTTTTTGCTATATATAACATAAAAATTGTTAATTTAAGTTTAATCTCCAAAAACAGTACGTATATTAATCTGGTTAAGAGCTTATGAGAGACAAAGCAACAAGTTACATACATGAGCTCTTAAGATTTCCAAATAATCCTTGTTTAACATCCTACTCATACTTAACTCTATCATTTTTCGTTCTTCGCAAATTAGCGAACGCTTAGCCTAAAAGGTTAAGGAACAAGCTAGAGCTCAATACGCTCGATTAGGTCAAAATTTACTCTTATACCCAGCAGGAAAGTCAAAATTGTGACAAAACACTTATTTTATTTTTGAATTTTTTTTAAAAAATTTTTTCATATTTTTTCAAAATTTTTGGTGGGAAAACGGGGAACGTGAGAACAACGGGTAAAAGTAGGCAAGATCATATCGAAGATATACTACCCCATACTAAAATCAAACATTGTCCTCAATGTTTCCTAGCCTAAGACTTAAAAACCCCATACTAGAACTCAAAAAGGTCGAATGTATAACTCAACATGAAGAAAGTATCATAAAAACCTTTAGCCGTTTATTAAGTGTGCTATAAGATAAATGTTAGTCGATAATAATCTTTAGGATATCGGATTTCCCCAAACTAATGGCAAGCAAAGGCTAGGAAGCTCGAGTGGACCGGGACAAAACACCGAACACGAGAGTCTTCAGAAAAGTTTGGTTAGTCATGCAAACAATCACAAGTACAAACAACAAACACAAAGAACGGAAGAGTACAAGCCTCCTCACAACACATTAGAAATAAGAAAGAAAATGGATAAGCATGGGGTGCCTCCCACGAAGCGCTTTGTTTTTGGTAACCGAGTCACATAGCTTGACTCGATCCCTGAATTCATTCGTCCTTAGGGAAAGTTTGGAGATCTGGGACAACCATGGTTGGTGTGTCCCCTCTGAAGTAATGCTTCACACGATGACCATTCACCTTAAAGTTTGGACCATCAGGTTGAGATAACTCAAT